>MU224298.1:66958-94190 GCA_018584345.1 Thuja plicata | reverse complement strand
TATATATATATATATATTAGAAATAATTATTACAATTTCTAATATATAATATATATTATTCTATAATATGTAATATAAAAGTATTATATCATATATGCTATATTATATGACTTTAGTATTTCATTAACTCTTTATTATTTATTATTTAAATTCCACCTTACATTTAAAATTTATATCTATATTTTAAATTTTTACAATTATAACTATACAAATGAAATTATAATATATACAAGCACAATTTATTAAATATTATTTTTCAAATTTTATACAAAGTTTCTTATTTAAATTTTAATCTATAATAATTTTACTCTTATTAAATAACTATTTTTTTGTATTACTAATAGTGAGATCAAAACATGAGAGTATACAAAAGAGATTCAGGAGGCGCTGCCTCACACTGGGATTAACTAAGGTTCACTATAATCCAACTAAATAGTACCAACCAATATACATCATAACAGAGTGTATCAAACTGTACAAAATAAAGAGGCAACGAACACCAAAAAGAGAGAACATTAACAATAGAGAAGACCAGCTAGTGCGAAAGGTCCTTGTAGGAACAAGCCCAGATAGTCCAACCCTAGGGTCCTTCCATCCAGACAATGCTCATCTTATCCTATAGTTGATCTAGCATCAAGATTTTATCATCAGAAGCTTTCTTCTTGTCCCTTTTAAGCTCCAGGTTCAGCTTGTTAATAGCTTCTTCAAAGGTAGTGAGATTATCCATAGTCCTTCTCCAGTCATATCCATCCTTCATTTCAAAAATGAACATCGTAGCGTGTCCCACTTCCAAGAATCTTTTTAGCTTATCCCTATCAATCATCATGTTGATCATAACCTGTGAATTTTTTTGATACCTACTCTCATTTCTGATTTTCCAAATCTGCCACATAATGTTAGAGGATAAAATAAACCAAAAAAAATTAGAGTCCTTTTGTAAATCTGGGATATAACCAGTAATAATTTCAAGAATATTAACCAACTTAGGATAAGAAATGCCAAATAACATCCAAACCTCCTTAGCAATAATACAGTCAAATAAGATATGTCTGCAAGTATCAGGAAGCTTACATCACAAATTTCAGTATTGTTGTGGTCCTTCCTCAAGGGAAGCCTGTCTAGCAGCAACTTCCATTTGAAGCATTGGAGCTTTTCCAAAGTTTGTTAAGGAGATTTTTCCAAGAATTGTCATCCAAGTCAGAATACCACAGTTTATTGATATGAGTAATGATGGTGTTGTTAAAAGCAAGAATTTTGTAGATATTCATGGCTTTAATTTTGGTCACCAAAGTGCCATCCGGCCACTTCATATTACAAACTCTATGAGAATCCACATGAAAAGTATTAGGAAGGTCTTTGCAAGCTTTTAAAATCATGCTATAATTTTTCTTTTGAGAGTGAGAACCTCCCACCTTATAATTCCATCAGTTTCAAACAGACATATAAGTTGAGAGATTCCAAGCCCCGCCCAAGATCTGGCCGAGTACCCTTGAGAGAGGGTAAGAGATTTACCAGAGATATAGAGATTCCACCAAATGGATCGCTCACCATGTAGGAGGTTTGAATCATGGAAGGTCCTGGAGGCGAGGAAGATACTAACATGCTTCCACGCTTTCCAGATGGATCAAAAAATAGTAGAACCTTGAACAGTGATAGGGAAGTTCCCTTCAATAAGATCCCCAAGAGGGAGATTCTTCCAAGATTTGACATTCTAAGGGAAACCACATTGGATGTTATTCCTAACCAGAACTTTCCATGGTTCAGAGGCCTCTAAAGAATGAAATATCCATTTGGCAACAAGAGCTATCCCTTCAAGTCTAAGGTCTTTGATCCCTAATCCCCCTAAGGTCTTATCAGTGTGGCACTAATCCCACTTGACATAATGCTTTTTTTTTTATTTCCTTTACCATCGGACCATAGAAAGTCTCAGATAGCTTTCTGGATTTCCAGAATCTGGCAGTTACTAAACATCCAGGCAGAAGAATAGTAAATGTTATTAAATAACTATTAATTAAAATATATATAATATTTATAATAAAATTAAAATTAAATTTACATATATAATTATAACTAATTACAGCAAGTGCAGGGCACTACTTGGCACTTGTTGTTATAATATTGATATAATTAATATAATAATTTTCAATTTTATTTGAAATAATAATCTAATAATAATAGAGAAGTGGCCCATAATTTTTATAAGCAAACTAAAAAATAAGTGATTAAGATTGTGTCATTCATATTACATGTATTAACATAGGATTAGTGTTGCTCAACAACTAAGTATACATAATAGTAAAAGAACAACAATTACCAAGATCAACTACTATCTACCACACTTCTTACAAGGAAGGAATAAGACTATAATAAACTTACCAAACATGTGTACCATATTAAAGAAATGAATTTTTTTATTTAAGTACATACATTAATGGATTAAGGAGTGACCAATAAAAACTCTTGCCTTTGACCTTAATTTTCACAATCATTTACACATTGAAATATTAATATTTAATAATAAAATTACTCTTAAATTAAATATAAATTAAACAAGTCCAAGTAATAAAAATGAAATAACAACTTTTTGTTTAAACAAAATTGAATGTTACATAAAACTTGAAAGAAACTACTTACAAAAATAGTATAATATAATTTTTAATTTTTAACTAAAATTATAATTAAAATATCTATATTTATAAGTAATATTTCAAAAATAAAACAATATAACTCTTATTTTAAAATAAATTATAGATAAAATATTTTAATATGGCAATTACTTAATTTTTACAAATATTTGATTTTCAAAAAAAATATTTAAAATCAAAACATGAACCACTTTATACTATATTTTTTCTTTAAAATACATGTTTTAAACTATTACTAAAATATTTTTAATAATATATAAAACAAAAAAGTTTATATTTATTTTGAATTAAATTAATAAAAAACAAATGTAATCTAAATTATTTAATCAAATCTTATTTTCATTGAATAGTTTTTAAAGAACCAAAAATACATACAGTAGTTTTCTTTGGATATTTTTTTATTTTATTTTATTTTTGGTTATAAACTAATAATAAAATAATTGCAGGGAACAAAAGAATGGAGGGAGACACTTAAAAAGGCTTCCAACATTACAAAAGTAAAATCTTCGTACACAACCATTCATGCTATGTCTTATAGAAGCCGATCTCGACGCGGGAATTCTTAGCTTTTATTTTATTCCAATCTTCCCCGTCTTCCTTTAACCTCTCCTCTAACTCACCACTTGCATTTGTCACACCTATCCTCTTCAGTCTCCTCAACCGCTCCAATCCCTCCGGAACTCTCTTTACCCGCGGACAATTCTCTATCAATAGTCCTTCCAGATATTTCATCGCTCCCTCCTCCAATGCCGGCAACTCCTCCAAAACAGGGAAGTTTCTGATCAGCAGCTTAGCCAGCTTAGGAAATCCCTCCCTCTCTCCCAACCCCACCGGCAATTCTCTGCATTTCAAATCATCCTCCAAAATCAATTTTTGTAAGTTGGGCATCTTCTGGAGCGATGAATAACCATTGCAGTTCTTCAAGCCAAGGTCTGCCAAATTTTGCATTTCGTATATCCAACTCGGCACAGAGAAACGTAAAAGTTGAAGTTGTTGAAGATCTTTCATAATATTAAATTTCTCTGGGAATGCTGGAAGACTGGATTCTTCTCTGTCACCCTCCATTGCAGGAATGCCATTTTGCACTCTCAGAATTCTCATTTTGACCAGACGATCAAGGGCACCATCCTCTACACTTCTCAATGCCCGTACATCTTTAAAAGCGAAGGTTAGTTCTTGGAGATTGGTTAAATTGCCAACATCATGAACAGTTAAGGATTCATTCTCATCACAAGACAGTGTGAAGCAACATGATTTCAATGTCCTCAGACTTGAGAGCTGCGACATTCCCTTGGGCATATCAAACACATTGGTCCACTCTACATTGAGATAGGATAGTGATTTGAGCTCTCCTATCCAGTCAGGTAGACGTGGCAAGCTTGTGCAACGAGAAACATCAAGGTACTGGAGACTCTGAAGTCTTCTTATACAATCCGGCACATCCCTGATCTGTGTGTAAGACAAATTCAAAACCTTCAGAAGTTTCAACTTCCCAACACATTTCGGCAATGTTGAGATGGCAGTGTGGCTCAAGTCTATTACCCGTACAACTCTCGCATGCTCAAGCAGCTGTTCTGGAATACTTGTAATGCCAGGATTCCCAGAGAATGACAGTGTGCGTAGAAATCGCTGGCAATTAAGAGGCCTTTCTGATATCGCATGAGTGGCTACATCTTTCTTAGCCACTAATAATCTGCGGCAACTGGTTTCTTTCGAGGGAAGATCAAATTCACAATCGTGTTCTTTACATATATTTACAGCCAAATCAAGCAACATGTCATGTAGAGTGTAACAACTAAAAACTCTATTTGCTTCCAGCAAACATAAATTTTCAAGATGATGTACATAATCTAGCCCAATATCCCACTGTTCTCTATCTTTTTCTTGTGGAATAAAGCCTTCCGCTATCCACAGATATATCACATAGTCCAGATATATATCCGCTCTATTAGCTTTAAAACTAGAAAAGGAAATATACGTGTCCTCGGGAAAGGAAGAAAAATAAGCAAAGCAAGATTTTAGATTGGGAGGAAGAGAGTCATAACTCAGCTTTATAATCTTCATGGTGGGATCTTCTGTATTTCTGAGCTTTTTTAACTGCCCTAGTTTTGACTCCCAGTCTGATGTGAGCGAAGACTTAGCCATGGATGCCGCAACAGTCTTTAGGGCCAGTGGCAACGTCCTACTTTCTTCTACAATTTGACGAGCCAAGCTCGCTAGCTGCTGAGGTGGCCTATTTCCCTCACAATCGCGGAAGGCAAACTGGCAAAACAGATCCCAACTCTCATCCTCCGAGAGGTGTTGCATCTCATAGATGTCGGCATTCATGTTTTGAGCAACACCTCTATTTCTGGTAGTAACCACTATTTTACACTGGCTATTACGGCCAGTAGGAAGCCCTAGTCTGGAGATCAAGTTTCCTTCTACACTTGTCTTCCACACATCATCTAGAACAATCAGACATCTTCTTCCATCAAACTTTCCATGTATTAACTCTGCAGCCCGCAAATCACTAATTCTATTGTCTATTTCAAAATCAATGTGGGAGGCTAGGTCACACTGCAATTTCCTAAGAGAACAAGTCTGGGAAACAGAAATCCAGGCAGAACACTCATACCTATGTTTTGATTGGTTGAAGACGTGCTGCAGAAGGATTGTTTTACCCACCCCGCCCATTCCCACCACGGCAACGACTCCAAATGCAGGGTTGTCTAACAATCTCACAATTTCGTCCACCTTGTGATCTACAGCCACTGCTGGTGCGTCTTTGTCCAAGATACTCCATCTTCTGAACTCTGCTCCTCTTACACTTTCAGATGTACTTGTTGAGGGCTGACTTAAATGGGTCACATCACGGATAAGCTTGAGGTCCTGTGCCTCTTGAATAGTAGCCCTAATCCTATCTTTGATGTCTTTAATCCTCTTCCCCATCTTATACCGAAAGACTAATTGACTACAATTGCACACACTTGTATACAAATGCTCAACAGCACACTCATCAATTATATCTTCTGCATCAAAAATAATATTTCTCACTTCCACCAACCATTCTTTCACATCTTTATTTTGATCCCTCTGCTCATCTGCAACTTGTAGAGAAGTGCATATCTGCCTGAGCTGATTCTCCAGCCAATTAAAGTCATTTTTGAAGTTGAGCAAGAGAGATGCCCCATTCAATGCTTTGTCTTCTGCAATCTCCCCAAGCTTTCCCACCACACCTTGGGCAAACGCAAGAGCAAGCCCAGCTTCCATCTTTGATTTTTATAGAGTCTGAATAGGAGATGCTAGTGCAATTCAAACTATGCTGAATGTGAATATGGCAATCCAACAAATCTCAAAATTTATAACGAAAGAAGGCTTCTTGAGGAAGGAAGACAAAATCAAAGAAAGCCACGCTTGTGAAGTGGGCAAGAAATCACCTGTGAATGAGTCCCAAAGAAAGCAGTGCATTTGGATATAAATGAGTGAGAAAATTTAGGTTACCGATCATTGAAAAGATTACTAATATTGTCTGGTTAAAAAGATTAAATAACAATGATTTGCATTGGAGAGTGGACGATGTGATGTGAATTGGCTAATAAAATATTTTAAGAAAAATTAAATGACAGTGAAATTAAATATTTTAAGAAAAATTTCTTCATGAATGTGAAGTGTAAACAAATAGTTTCCAGGTTGGCTGAGAGGGAAATATTAAAAATAACAATAAATTTATTATTAAGTTAATGAGAGAATCAATAACCGAGTGAGAACCGTTCCACCAGAAGAGTTAAAATATCCACCCAATATTATAGTTCGGATATTCAATACCGAAAGCATCAGCGTTGCAAAGTATTGAAGAGCAAATCTTTAATATATATTCTACACTTATGGAAAGATGTTGTTTTCATTTTTTTGTTTTTTTAATTCAGAACAATACGTAATGCTCAATAATAGAAGCATCAGCGTTGGAATGTAGTGGACAGCTCATAGGCGATGAGGACTGAATTGAATAATTCTACATTAATCTCCACGTTAGATGATAATGAAAAGTGATAGGGAAAAATGAAAAAAAAAAAATCTCTATGCTGGTTGATAGGGAAATAATAATAAATTTGTTGAAATCAATGAACAAGTTAGAGCGGAAGAGTTAAAATAGCTGCCCAGCTACTTTATGCCCATTGAACAGGTATTGGGTGACTGCTGGGCACTCTGATGTCCTGGTATGTATGTATGTGATATTTTATATTAGCAATAGCATCTTATTGTGCAATGGGTGGGTTGAAGAGGTTTTGAAGGTCAGTTAAAAAAATGGTTTATTTTTTCTTATATTTGTGTAGATGAGATAGTGTCAAAATAAATTATGCATCCACCTATATAGTTCCAAACATAAATGAATAAATATTTGAATTAGAAAGATACTCAGAGAAAGAGAAAGAAAGAGAGAGAGAGAGAGGATATAATGATTATGATCCAAAATACTCTTTGATGCAAATAAAATCAACATAGTTGAATCC
Source organism: Thuja plicata (assembly GCA_018584345.1). Taxonomy (NCBI): domain Eukaryota; kingdom Viridiplantae; phylum Streptophyta; class Pinopsida; order Cupressales; family Cupressaceae; genus Thuja; species Thuja plicata. Next base: position 87,052 of record MU224298.1, on the reverse strand, counting down.
CACATCACGTATTCTAATTACTGTAGACTATAGAATCTAATGTCTTTATATTAATTTAATTAATACTAAATAAAAAATTTCCTAGTATGCATATAGAATCAATGTAGTCAGATTTCCACAGTTCATTAGAATATAAATATACGCTTCTGATTTTGATTGTGTCAAAGTTTTTAAGATCAACGTTTTAGATCACACTCAGTGGTCCATCATCAAGATGAAGGAGAGTGCAAAAAGCTTTGACACAATCAAAACGTTTTGGAGCACTCTCCTTCATCATGAGAAGCATATATTTATACGCAAATAGAATGTTATAATAATTAGTTTCATTTATGAGAGTTATTAATTATAGTGGTGGACAAAAGCATGTGACTATGAAGTTGTTTGTTTCAGAATATAAATTCAATAAAAATAAGACTTAAGAAACAATTTGTCTACATTTATTGAGTGACTTCTTAATTTTTATTTGAGAATGTTTCTTTTAAGAAATGATATATATATATATATATATATATATATATATATATATACTAAAGAAACAACCAAATCATAGTCTACCTAACTAAGGAAGGTGAGCAATAATATAAATTACATGTCTAACCTGTAGTAATTTCTTTTCCTATTGTTGATAGGTTTGCATCCAAAGGATAAGGAACTACCATTTAAGGTTAAAGTTCAACAATATGACAATAGGATAATTATTGATTTGGATCAACTCCATGTATCTACACTGTATGTAGAATTTATAATTACTTACATGTTCTCTCTTTACCAAGAATGCAACATTGAAGAGTTGTCTCTTGGGACGCAAATATTATAGATTAAGCAGGAAATAAATTGTGAGAAAGGATATATATAAATTATGATCAAATTCATTTCGAAGGGGTGGAACCAAATTTCACAAACTCCCCCAATATCCTTCTAGCCTGTGCAAAATGGGAGTTTTTAAACAAAGTTTGACATTCCATCAAAGCATAACAGAGAGGTAATCTGCCAGATGTTGTAATCACACTGCCTAAGTGGTATATATTTATGCAGAATTTGGGGCCCAAACATGACAATTAGATAAGCACCTTCAATGGTAATGTAGCAGTTCAAACAGAAAGTGTGGGGAAAATTAAAGACCCCCCAGCTGTGAACAACAGAGGGAATTTTTAATTAAAGAAGGGAAGGGTGCACAAAAGATGAAAAGATAGAGACTAGCCAACATTCTCTCTAAATTCCCTCCATTCCGAAATTCTAAAACTAAGCTTCTCAAAGAGCGGATAACATTACCATTGCAATTCCGCTAAACTCACCCATATACAATAGTAAATAAATAAGATGTGGATGCTTATGCTTTCAGTGCTCCTAATGCATCATTAGTAAAAGTTGTATCCCAACGCGTCATTTCTAAAAGCGGGCTCCCGATATATCATTAGTAAAAGCAGTTTTCAACAATCTGGGGGAGAAAAAGCAAAATTAGCAGAAAAGTCTCTGTGCACCGGTGGGAAATGGAGAATAAGATTTTCTCCATTATTTATAAGCACGAACTTTCAGAAGGGAAAAAACAAAATTAGCAAAAGTCTCTGTGCACCGGTGGGAAATAGAGAATAAGATTTTCTCCAGTATTTATAAGCATGAACTTCTAGAAGGGAAATAGCTAAATTAACAAAAAAGTCTTTGTGCACTGGTGAGAAATGGAGAATAAGATTTTCTTCAGTATTTATAAGCACAAACTTCTAGAAGGAAAAAAGAAAAATTAGCAAAAAAGTCTTTGTGCACCGTGGGAAATGGAGAGTAAGATTTTCTCCAGTATTTATAAACACAACTTCTAGAAGGGAAAAAGTGAAATTAGCATAAAAGTCTCTGTGCACTGGTGGGAAATGGACAATAAGATTTTCTCCAGTATTTATAAGCACGAACTTCTAGAAGGGAAAAAGTGAAATTAGCAGAAAAGTCTCTGTGCACCCGTGGGAAATGGAGAATAAGATTTTCTCTAGTATTTATAAGCATGAACTTCTAGAAGGGAAAGAGTGAAATTAGCATAAAAGTCTCTATGCACTGGTGGGAAATGGAGAGTAAGATATTCTCGAGAAGGAAAGGTAGAGAAGAAGAGGGAAATGGAGAATAAAATATTAATATAAAATTATAACTCTTTATGAGTTATAATATTTTTTAATATTATAATTTTGATATATTTTGACTTTGTATTTGATTTATTTAATTTTAATATTTTATTCAAATTTAAGTTTGAAATTTATTTCAATTATTGTCTTTTTATTTAATTTTTATTTATTTGTATTATTACAATTTTAATTATTATAAAATAATTATATTTTTAATTTTAAGTTTAATTTATATATTCAAATAAATGTCAAGTGTAAATGTTAGAAATTAATCTTTCCTTGGTGAACTATGTAATTAAAGGATAAACCAAGGTATCCTATATTGTTCTTGTCCTCTAGTCCAAGTAGGACATGTCACATTTTTGTATTTTCTTTAATAAAAAAAATAGATATTCCTCCTTAAGAAGATTCTCACACTTGGCACACACTTAATGTGAATGTGGCACTTATATGACATAAGAGTTACATGCAAACTCTTTCACTCATCTCTACTTAAGAGATGTCTCTACACACACATCTTTAAGGGTTCTCTCATGGTTCTCACAAGGAATTCTTTTCACTTCTTATCTCATTCTCATTCTTGGTCTCACAATGTTGTAATGAGTTTCTTGCTCAAGTTCTCTCTTTTTCTCTAGGCTCTTTACCTCATTCATATTATATTCACAAGGGGTTTTTCTTAGTTTTCCCCTTTCAAAAATATTATCTCTTGTGTTGATCTTGGAGCTTCTTGTTGCTTTTGGTGATATTTCTTGAATCAATTTCCATTCATTGGTTTATGGTAAAACCCTTTCTTCTTACTTCACTCTCTTGGATTATTTCCTTAATCTCTTTCCATTTTTTTGTATTTTCTGACATGGTATCAGAGACACTACTAATCCTTGTTTGAATGTTTGCAGGTTTCATTTCGATCTAACATTATTGCAGCTCATAAAAAAAATTTGGTTTGGTCAGTTCACTGCCAAACCCAGTCTTTTAGTCTTCATTTCAAGTTTTTTAGTTATTATTTCTAGTTCTAGTCTATTTTCTTCCTCTGTCGGGCAACCACAAGGGAGTTATATATCTCTTTCTCTCGGTTTCATTTCCAGGTTTAGCGAATAAAAGTTCTAATATCTTTTTATATAGGTTATTTCAAATTTTTCCTTTGTTTTTATTGCAGATCTTACATCTTACTAAATTTTTTTTACTCTAATCTACTTGCCTTCATCATTTTAACATTGTTTCTTGCAAGATTCAATTCATAACTATTTTAAAATTCTGTAGATATCGTTGTTAATGTTAATTTTATCTATATTTTCCCTTGATCTCTCTTTGTGGTTGCAGGCAAGTTTCTCTTTCCTTGCATAGAACTTGTTAATCTTTACTTATTGTTGTCTTATTTATATCTCTTACTACTGGTATATCTTCCTCAGTTTTTTCTTTTGTGTACTCAAATCTCTGGTTTTATTGTTGGTTCATATCTCTATTTTTACCATATATCTCTGGTTCTTTTATTTCCTTTGTTGCCCCTTGGCAATTTTCTCTCCCTCCTTAGCATTGTGCAGCCTCTCTCCTAGCTTGCGTTGCATGTTGATCTTTGTTCATTACTAGCTGCTCACACAACATCTCCCTCCTCTCTCTCCTCATTGCTAGCTACTCACATAGCATCTCCCTCCCCTCTCTCCTCACTCCCCTCCACGTTGTACTCTCTCGTTGTTTTTTGCACCCCTCCCTCCTTTGCAGTAGTCAAAGTTTCTCTCGCAGCCCTGCTGCTCCTCCTTAGTTGCTTACGCAACATTTACTTACCTCCTTCTCTCCTTTCTTAGCTTTGCAATTCTTGCAACTTTTTTTAAACAAAAAGTTTAAAATTGCTCCTACTTTCACTGTTGCAGCCTCCCTGTCTCTGCTATAGAGAATTTCATCATTTTCTTTGCAGGTTAATTATTCTTTTTGTTTCTTTGTAGGTTAATCATTTTTTTTTAACAAAAGTTGCAGGCTAATCATTTCCTAACATTTTTTAATATCATTACAGATTAATCCTTTTTTTGCATGTATATCATTATCTTGTTTTGTAGGGTTTTTATCATTCGATTCTTTTTTAGCTAACATTATTAAAATTTGAAAAATTAAATTTCATATCAAAATTTATTCAAATTTTGTTTAACATATTTGTTTAATCTTTTAAATAACAATATTTATTAACAAAAAAGTTAAACGATTATACAAATTTTTTCACTTAATATTTTCTAAAATCATCTTAAACCCATTTTAATTTTATCCATATAAGCATATTTCTATTTCTATTTCGTTATTTAATTACACTAAAAATTTGTTTCACCATTTAAACAAAATATTTGACTTTTTTTTTTAGTTTTAAAAATTCTTGCAATTTATCCATTTACTATTTGCATTAAATTACTTTTTTAGATTTATTTTTGCATATGGCAACTTGTATTCTAGGTTATTTTAACTCATTATGTCAACTTTAATTCCTGAAATCAAATTAAATAATTTTAATTATCATGCTTGGAAGACACACATAACTTTTATTTTTCATTTTTTACACAGTCTTGATGTTGCGACTAGTGTGGCTTTTGATCCTGCAAATACTTGTTCTAAGGCAGACATTGATTCTTTGATTACTAAAATTGATGAGGCTTTAGGCCTAATAGGAATTTCACTAAGCCCAAAATTATATGTTTTAATTTCTCATTGCACTGAAGTTTATACATCTTGGGATATTCTCAAAACCACCTACCACAATGCCAATGAATCTAGAAAGATTCAACACCAATATCATTTGGAGGATCTTAGGAATAGTGATTTCAAAACCATGGATGACTTTTTACTTAAGTTTGATTCTATTCATAGTCAATTAACTGGATTAGGAGTAACTTTAACTAATATACGTTTAATTCATATTTTTTTGAAAAAATGTTTACCTAGACAGTTCCAACAATTTATTACTAATATTCACTCTCAATTAGAAATTCCTACTTTAGCAGCTCAATTAAATTATGTTGTCTTTCAATCTCTATTACATCACGAAGAAGCTAAGTTAATTCAATTTGGCACAATTAAAACTAATGAACATGCTTCCATGTCTAGATCACATAACAATAATCATAATTCTAATAACAACTATAAATCAAATAATAATCATGAGTCTAATAATCATACTTCTCGGCATAACAATATTCATAATCATAATCATTCTAATGGTTATCATAATATTAGACCCCGTTGTACTTATTATGGGAAAGATGGTCATGTGATTAACAATTGCTTTAAGAAACAAAATCATGAGCATAATCAAACTAATCAAAAGACTAATTATCATAACTCTCGTCAAGCTTTTGTTTTCCATTATGGGATGTCTACTTCTCATTATGATAATTTTGATATTTGGAATGAACCATATGATGATGGCTACTCTTGAGATAATCCCCTCGATTACTATCTTCCTCAAGAAACAAAATTAATTCGAAAGGATAATATTGTATTTCCATGTGATGCATTCAAGTATGATGATTCTTATTTTGATGATATTTAAGAACAAGAAGAGGATATTATTTCCACCTTCCTTAATGTTAGCTTTCCTTCTTTTGACTCTCCTAGTGGAGATATGTGTATTGCTCAAGATAAAGTTCATGATTTCTCTAAATACTGTGCTAATCCTAAGGTTGTTATGAAGGATAATAATGATGAGTCTATTGGTGATAATGGTGATGATACTAGCTCTACTCCTCTTGATTTGATTTATGCAACTTATGATCAAATTATTGATTTTATGAATGATCCCCTTGATGACTCACAATCTAATTTTTCTCTTAAAGATTTTACTGATTCAGAACTAGGAGATCCCAATGATGGGAGATCCACTAGTGGTTATTGCCTTATTGCAAGCTCAGGTGCTATTTCTTCAGAATGTACAGAATGTACACATGTAGCTAAAGAATCTCTAAGGAATCAAATTCAAGATTTGGGCCCTCCTCTACAAGCACCTACACCTTTATATTTTCAAAGTTCTCCTTCCTTAGCAAATAATTACTTCGTAAACAAACAAGTTGAAGAGATGAAAGAGTCCCCCATCTACTACAAGAGAAATGATCCATCTGTCGAAATCTTCATGAAGACTCTTTCTAAAAGACATTTCAAAATCATTATAAACATTTGGGTGCGATACCTATTAATCCAATCTCCCCAAGTAAAGATTAAAGGGGGGTTTTATAAATTAATCTTTCCTTAGTGAACTATGTAATTAAAGGATAAACCAAGGTATCCTATATTGTTCTTGTCCTCTATTCCAAGTAGGAGGACATATCACATTTTTGTATTTTTTTTAATAAGGACATTAGATATTCCTCCTTAAGAGGATTCTCACACTTGGCACACACTTAATTTGAATTTGTAACTCATAGGACATAGGAGTTATAAGTAAACTCCCTCACTCATCTCTACTTAAGATATGCCTCCACACACATCTTTAAGGGTTCTCACATGGTTGTCACAAGGAATTATTTTCACTTCTTCCCTCATTCTCATTCTTTCTCTCACAATGTTGTAATGATCTTCTTGATCAAGCTCTCTCTTTTGCTCTAGGCTCTTTGCCTCATTCATATTATATTCACAAGGGGGTTTTCATAGTTTTCCCCTTTGAAAAACATTGTCTCTTGTGTTCATCTTGGAGCTTCTTGTTACTTTTGGTGATAGTTATTTAATCAACTTAAATTTCATTGGTTTATGGTAAAACTCTTCTTTCTTGCTTCACTCTCTTGGATTCTTTCCTTAATCTCTTTCCATTTTTCAAGTATTTTCTAACAGTCAATCTATCTCAAAAGGTGCAAAGTGAGAGAAATTTTCCGATTAGCTTCTTTTTGCCAATAATTTGAGAATAACATGTCTTTTAAGGAGTTATGCTCAAGATATCATCTCTCTCTCTCTCTCTCTCTCTCTCTCTCTCTCTCTCTCTCTCTAGATAGATAGATAGATAGATAGGTAAAGGGGGGAAGAAGAGAGAGAGATGGAGAGGATCAAGAGATTGAAATAAGGGATAGAGATAGTGAAGAAGATAGATATATAGATGGATGTGGAAAAGGATATGGAGAGAAGTAGAGGAAGAGATAAATAAAAAGAGGAGAGTTTTAAGAGATAAACATATAGAGTGATAGGGAAGGAGAGAGTAAGGACAGGGAGGGATAGAAAGATAAATTTGAGATATAAAGTGATATATAGATAGATAGATAGATAGAATTAATTTATCTTTCTATCCCTCCCTCTCCTTACTCTCTCCTTCCCTATCACTCTATATGTTTATCTCTTACAACTCTCCTCTCTCTCTTTATCTCTTCATCTACTTCTCTCCATATCCTTTTCCATATCCATCTTCTTCACTATCTCTATCCCTTATTTCAATCTCTTGATCTTCTCCATCTCTCTCTCTTCTTCCCCCATTTATCTCTCTCTCTCCCTCTCCCCCTCCCTCTATTGCAAACATAAAATGACCCTATTGATAATGGAGCCTTATTATCTTTGTAATTAAAATTTTTTGGTTCAATCATGCTTAGACTCCTATAAGTGAATGTATAGTTGATTTCAAGTTATTACTTCTCCATTTAGACTTTTGTTACAAGGAAAACATCACTTACTAAATGGAATCCTAATTGATCTTATGAACTACCCAAATATATGCAATAAGAAAACCTAAAATTTTCCATGTTGACCTTCCACACTTCTTAAGCGTACACATTGCGCACCAAGGCACAATTACTAGTGGCTAAATAAATGTATTCCTAAAAAAGGGGCAGGGGAGAAAGGGCTAATAAACATCAGTTGATTATTTAGATTAACGATGGTTCTAATCAATTGGCCATTTTGATTGATTGGTATACAACCTGCATATGTGTACGCATTGAGAAAGGAAAAATTATTAGGACATGTTATCCACCCATGTATTAATTGTTAGCACTCCCACCAATGAAAACATTGCAAAAATTTCCAAACCCATAAAGACTAGGGAGGCGCCATCAAATTTTGCATCCACATTTTTTTTTTGGATTACTCAAAACCCTTATGCTCACCATGAATGACATGCACATAATTGTCATTGCATTTATCAAAAACCAGTCTCCATGGGACATTTTGTCCTTTTTTTAGTTTAAGAAGTGCCTGATAGATCATATACTTTGAAAGTACCTAGAAATATATAGAAATATATAGAAAACACAATTTTTGCAGTAATCTACTTCCCATGTTACTTCAATTTGTCTAAATTCCAAGTACTGACAATAATTACACTCCTTCAATCTACTTTTATTATTTTTTATGAATCATATTCACACGTTGACCGCATTGAGAAGACAACATTCCCTACCTTCTTTCTCGTCTACTTTATCTGTTTCAATAAATTCGGATGACACTTTAATGAAACAAAAGTTTACAAAAAAAATTAATAAATAATTTTTATAAAAATTTAAAATAATTAGAAAATTTTCTATTGAAATCTAAACTATGTCAATTACATAATAAAAAAGATTAATAAACTTTTCAAAACTTATACACTTGATTTTATTCAAACTCATTGGCATGTACCACTCGTCTTGGATATAAGCTATGTAGAGATACAATAATCATACTCCACGAGACTAATCTCATTCATCTTTTGTTCATATGGTTAAATAATTTACTGATCCTTGACATACATGTGAACAAGCTTAATTTTAACAAGTTACTATCAGTTTCTCCTATATAGTTGGTAGTTTTTAATTTTGTTGCGAGAAAAGATAGAATAATTAGAAAGAACAAAATTCTTACCACAACAATATCCAAATAATATATTATGGTGAATTGAGAAATAATTCATTGGTCTAATAAGGTGAACCTTTCCTTGGCATGTGCATATACATCTACCTCTACAGTGTGAACCTTCGTCAAGGAGATTGTGAGGTGATTTTAGTTTATCTAAAGTGCTTGGAGAGTGTGTATAGAATCTATCTGGGCTCATGTAAGCACAAGTCCCCACATAGGAACTGCAACATGGATCTTTGGCCTATGATAGAATCATCTTGACCCTAAAGTCTAAAATTTTGATTCACTTGGGATTCTTGTTAATCAGGAGGTTAGAGAGCTTAATTTCTCTGTGAACAATCCTCTAGTTGTGAAGGTATTTCAATCCCTCCAACACTTGTCTAGAAACTATAGCAATAAAAGACTCTTCCATCTTTGTCTTGTGCTTTAACAAATTGGTAGAGGAGCCTCCATCCATGTTCTCTAGAACAAAATTAATGTTTCCTCCCTCATGGAAAATACCGTGACATTTGACAACATAGGGAGAATCAATTTTCTTGAGGATGTCTATCTCCCTAGTTATGAGGGATGACTTATGGTTGAGGTGGATGAATTTGAGGGTGTAGTAAGAAGAAGATTTTCAGTGGAGGGCTTTGTACATAATGCCTTGGATAGAAAGAAATAATGATTTAAAAGTTGTTAGTGTTGATCATGTGTGCTTATAATTGAATGAAATGTATTTTCTAAATCTAAAAGAAAATAAATTATATGATGCCATATCAACATATCAATAAAACATGACTCAATGCACAACTATTAACTATTGTTTAATTTTTTAATCTTTTTGGACAACTCAGCAAAAAACATGTTGCAAAGGCCTTGACAAATAAGATGTTGCGAAAACTTGAGATTGATAAACTGCTGTAAAAAATGAGAGTGATTTAAAATTAGCCACAAATAGTTGTGACTAAATTTGATAGTGTCAAAAGTACTCATAATCTAATGAAATGTGCTCTTTATGTCTAAAAATTAAAAAAAAACCATGTAATGCCAAATCAGAACATCAATAAGATATGTCTCAGTGCACAACTACTTGTTTAACTTCTTTTGGGTCTTTTTGGATACGGACTCAACAAAAAACATGTTAGTGGAGGAGACTTACCAATTTGGAATTAGTCACTAATAGTTGTGACTTCAAATTTGTTAGTGTTGGAATTACTCATAATTGAATGATATATATTCTTTAGATCTAAAAAGAAACAAATCATGTGATGTTAAAGAAACACATCAATAAGACATCACTCAGTGCACAACTATTTGGATAGCTTCTTTTGGGTCTTTTTTGATACCTAAACTAAAAGCATGTTGATGAAGGAGGCTTTCCAAAAAAGCTACTCTCCACATAGATGAACACATACCTCCCATAGAACAAGAGTCACTAGATGGACGATCATAAAGAGCCATATGACCACATAGCCTAACAAATTTTGTGTCACTCACAAACAGGACAAGGCATGGAGGAAAGTGGTCATAGAGGAGGCCTGAGATAATGCCTTTACACTCCCCGGTATCTTTTAAGAAAAAAATTAACTCAAGTTTTTGTTGGAAAATCAGGTCTTAATAGTCTAGGAATAAAGGCTAAAATTGTATGATGCTCGTGCACAACATTCTATCTGTATGCACACTACCAAAACTATCCATCTAATTAAGACTAATTGGCTGAAAAATACAGTCTATTTAGTGACAACGTGAAAAATCCTCTCTTTGGAAATGAATTTTCCTACCTCCTTCATCTAGAGTGAACCTATAAATATCCAAAAGTTGATGTCGGGCATCTTTTTAATCATTCCAATTCAATTCGTGTCATTTATAAGTCTGAAATAGTCTGCAACTAAATCGGAGGCTTCGATGTCATCACCATTGTGGCGAAAGAGACCAAAATGTTAGAATGATTTAGAATAATTGAGAGGGGTTGAATCAATTATCCAAGGTCCATATGTACCAATTGAACTTTCAAACACTTCAACCAACTCAAATCCACTCGGTCTCTATAGCATATAATCAATAATATAAACTTGTAGTTTACTGTCCTAATGCAACCAACTTGCAGAATATACATCTCTTAATAGTAAAACACATCAAATAAAATTAACACAAGTATGAAACTAGGATTTAACATGGAAACCCAATATGGGAAAAATCACTAGTAATATCCTACCAATTTTTCACTCTTCTGAAGTGAGTTCTGTGAAAAGCCAACCCAGTTAAAGGTTACAATACACACTATTAAATGTGACCCAGTTAAAGGATTTAATCACTATGTTAGAAGTGAGCCTTGTTATAGGGCTTAGACCATTCCATTAGAATGTCACCTTGATTAAAGGATTTAACAATATGACTGCTAGATCAACCTTGTTTAAAAGGGTTTTGCAAATGATATAGAGGTTAGAAAGTAACAACAAATTGTGATCTGAAACATACAAATCACTTTGAAAATACAAATCTAATTGTAGCTAAAATTCTAATTCACTAAATGGCCTTTATTGTCATCTCTATCATTTAGATCTTTTCGGAAATCCTTCAAGAAATCACCACTGTGTAGTCCTGTACTTCTCTCTTCAGCCTTTTTCTTCTTTTTGCTTAGATTTTGTCAATCAATAGAATTAAACTCATACCACTCTCTCATAACCTACATTTAGGTTAATCTTATACCTCTCTGATCAGGTAGCTTGATCTATTGCCACTTAATCATCACTGTAGATCTTAGGGTTAAGTCAGATCCAACAAATCCTTCCAACATTTTGTTTCCATCTGCATTGTAGAATATATCCTAAAACTCCTTCTTGAATCCATCCATAAAAATGGTTAAACATATATTAAATGCTCATTTAATTCTCCACAACAATCATTCTTATTTTAAATATGCTTCACATATCCCAAGAAAATCAACTATATCGGCTGGGATCTCAAATCTCTCTCAAACTATCATAATACTGACGCTTGGTCAATACTGTGTTCCATCACTCGGTCATCACTAGATAACTCGATAATTACTGACACTCGGCAAATACTAATGCTCGATTGACACTAAATTTTCTTGGCATATACTGGCACTTGGTCGACACTCGCATCACTCGGCACAAACATAAGTTCCTTAATCTTCTGCTCTATTACTTGGTCAAGACTAATCTTGTAGTCATCCAATCTTCACTTAGACTTAAGATTAACAATATATTACCTCGTCAAGGTGTGATCTCATCAAGTACCTATTGTAGTTTCACATAACTCAACCATTTCACCAGGTCTTCTTTTTATCTCTCCTTTCCAAACCTTCTTCATCAATCAATTGATATGGCACTTTACAAGATAGTAATTGTCTTACCAGTTAAGGTTTGACATCAATGGCAATATAACAATTGTTTCAATTGTAGTTCCCAACAATATCCCTCGTTGGAATTGATGGAAAACACATGAAAAAAATCATATGCAAGATTCCCAAACAATCCAAAAAGTATGTTCTGTAAACAGATTTTCATTAATTTCCTTATCTTCATTCTAATTCTCTCCAATACAAATATTTTTCCCTCTTGGATATGTTTTTCTCTGTGTCTTCTCTGAATATCTCCCTCATAGTATATCTCTCTCTTTATTTCCTTACTGATTTCTCTTATGTATATCTCCCTCTTTGACAACAATACCAAAGACATACATCTTCATTATGTAGATATATCTCCGTCAAGTTTCTGAATTCTATGCTCCCTCTGTCATCTTGCTTGTGACTGATCAACATCTTTTGCTTAACACTTTGCGGCTTTCGGAAACACCTAAAGTGTGACCACCTTTTGCATCAATCTTTCAAATATTCTATGTAATATATTTGATGCAGCACTCCATTATGATCTCAATTAGCCTCATATAGGGGAATCACCCCTAATTTTCCTCTTAGATACTCATGAGAATCCTTAGGTAAAGCCTTAGTAAATATATCTGCCAATTGTTCCTTTTTATTAACATATTCAAGTCTTACTTCTTTGTCTTGTACCAGCTCTCTCAAGTAATGATACTTGATAGCAATATGCTTGGTATTTGTATGTATCACAGGGTTCTTTGAAATATTAATAGCACTAGTGTTATCACAAAAAATAACAACTGGTTTTGTGATCTCTTCCTTCATACCTTTCAACAATTGTTTGATCCATACTATGTTTGAATAATTTATTGTTGTTGCGACATATTTAGCCTCTACTATAGATTGAGAAATACAGTTATGTTTCTTTCTTTTCCAAGAGACTAATCTCTTTCCTAAAAAGAATGTACATCCACTTGTTCTCTTTCTATCATCAACATTACCTTCCCAATCTGCATCTGTGTAAACTTTCAATTAAAAATTTTCTTTCTTCTTGTAATATAATCCATAGTCCTTTGTTCCCTTCAAATATCTTAGAATCCTTTTCACTTCCATCAAGTGACCATCTTTAGGATTTGTAGAAAATCCTGCAACAATCCCAACTGCTAATACAATATCTGGTCTACTGTGGACAACATATTGTAGTTTTCCAATCATTGATCTATACAGAGTTTGATTCACTTTAGTTGTCTCATCAATCTTTGATAGTTTTTGTCCAGTAGCCATAGGTTTACTTACAGGTCTGGATTCCTCCATGCCAAAAAAATGTAGTATCTCCTTGATAGATTTAGATTGTGTAATGTAGATACCTTTCTTCATCTGATATACTGGTAAACCAACAAAGGATTTGATCTTTCCAAACATAGACATCTCAAATTCAATTTGCATCTCTTTTGAAAATAATTGGCATAAAACATCTTGTCCTCCAAATATGATATCATTAAAAAATATTTCAGAGCTAATAATATCCCTTTACCTTTCTCATACTTTAAGTACAGATTACTGTTGTCATTTGTCCTTGTAAATCCAATCTTGACTAAGTAATTGTGCAATATCTCATACCATGTTCTAGGGGTTTGCTTCTATCCATACAACACTTTATGTATCTTGCAAACCATATTATTCTTTCTTGAATCAACAAATACTTTAGGTTGTTCAATGTATACCTCTTCTTCTAGTATTCTATTCATAAATGTTGATTTGACATCCATTTGATATACTTTGAATCGTTTGTAAGTTGCATAAGCCAACAAAGTTCTAACTCCTTCTAATATTGCAACTGGGGAAAACGTCTCACCATTGTCAATGCCTTCTTCTTGTGCATAACCTTTGCATACCAGTCTGGCCTTATTTCTTATAACTTCTGCATGTTCATTCAGCTTGTTTCTAAATGCCCACTTTGTTCCAATAACATTCTTGTCCTTTGGTCTAGGTACTAGTGTCCAGGTTTTGTTCTTCTCAATTTTTTCAATTTCTTCATTCATTGCATGTATCCAATCTTCATTACCTAAAGCATCTTTCATTGATTTTGGCTCAAATTCACATAATAAGAATGTTTAATTTTCCAATTTTCTTCTTTTCATGACCTCTGAATCTTTATCTACGATAATTTAAACTGGTTTATGATGTCTTCTTACATATTTTACTAGTGTAGGCTCTGGTCTTCTTTTCTCTTTCTATTCATCCTCAGATTCATCATCAAATTTAATGTCAGGTTCATTTTGTGTCGTTGCTTCTTCCTCAGCAATCTCATCCTAATGCTTGGCAACGTCTTTCTCTAGCTCGACATTTTCTTATTTTTTCTTGACAACATCATTCTATTGTTCAAAAGCTTCTTTTTATGGTTCAGTCACACTATTGAGCTCTCCTTCATTCATATAAATGAAAGATCTATAATCTTCAAGTTCTTTCTTGCATTCCTCTTCATTCTTTTCTACATATTCATCAATACTAACATTTCAACTTTCCACAACTTTGTTAGTGTTAGATTTCAAACACTTATACACTTTTCTCTTAGTGGAATAACCTAGGAATATGCCTTCATCACTCTTAGCATCAAGTTTTCCATTTCTATTGTCATTCATTATATAAAATTTTCTCCCAAAAAATTTAAAATATTTCAAATTAGGTGCATAACTATACCATAACTCATAAGGTGTAATATTAGTACCTTTCTTGACTTTTACTCGGTTCAAGGTATAGACTATTGTACTTACAGCTTCTCTCTGATACTTTTGTGCAACATTCTTTTCTATCATCAGTGTTCTAGTACAATCCATTATTGTTCTATTCCTTCTCTCAGTTATGTCATTATGTGGGGGATTCCTTGGAGCAGACATCTATCTTTTAATTCCTCTATCATTGCAGAATAAGTTGAGCTCGTTTGATATAAACTATCCTCCTCTGCCAGATCTCGGACATTTCAAGTTCTTACCTGTCTCTTTTACAAATTTTTCCAAATACCACTTAAACAACTGAAAAGCGTCAGATTTTTCTTTGAGAAACATTACAATCATCATTCTAGAGTAATCATCAACAAAAATTATTGTAACATAAAAAAATAGAGATAGATGATGATTGAATGATGGAATGAATGTTGTTATGTTACTAAAATGTAAAGGAGGAAAATTGTGGTTTAGGAGGGTTTTAATTGTTATTTGTGTTGATTGTATATTGCAATTGTGATTGTGATTAAGGGAAGATAAGATGCTCCTTTCTTTCACCCTCAAATACACAAATAGGAGATCCAATTTTGATAAACCCCAAAGAGTTAATACACAAATGAATCCAATATTTGGAAAGAGACCAAGAAAGGGGATCTTAAATTCTATAAAATGATTGATTAATATGATTAATGACAGTAATTGAAAAGAATAGGAGAAAGTACCAACCTTACAAAGTGGCACATCAAAAATTGTTGTTTTCTGAGATCTGTAGACTGTTTCTGGAGATGCTAATAGTTGATACCGAACTGGAACAGAGAGATGGACAAAACCCAGAAATATTTTTCTGTTTCGATGTCGTCTTATGAAAAAGGTCAACCCTGTACCACTTTTTCCAACTTGATCTGCTCAACTCTGAAAGTGTCCCAGTTCGTACAGCCTGAAAGAAATCTGAAAAGGGTATCCAGATCTGGCCTCAGATTTACAGTCCCAAACCTGTACCTACAAGAAAAAAATTTATCTATTGGGGGAAAGGGGTTTGCCTTGGTCAAACCCTAGTTTTGGAATTAACCTTATAATATAATTGAAATTGCAGAGATAAACACATAAATTCACCTTGCTTGTAATGTCCTTGTGGCGGATTCAAATCCGTGGATCCACAAGTATGCTTCAAAATATGGAATGTAGAATGGAAGGTGTTATGCCCTGCATCCCCATCCCTACATTTTGTGTGCAAAATGTTGGGTCCCCCCCTTTTTTTTTCTCATCCTTTTTTCTTTTGCTACTTTTGCTTGTGGTTCTTGCCTTGTCCTTCTCCTTTCATTTTCTTTCTCCGGGGTTTTCTTCCCTGTTGTCGTGTTTTGTTTGGTCAGTTTCTCATCTCTGGGACCCCAGTCCTAGAGGTTGTTCTTGTTGGGAGCCAGACTCCAGACTCTGGGATTCTTCACCGCGATGTTCTTAAGGTGATCGTTACAGGGAATCCTCGGGCCCGGGGTCCGGAGGTTTTTCTGTCGAGAGATTGCCGGAAGGAGATGGATCACCTTTTTACCATGGGTATAAATAGAATTTATCTGTCACTTTCACATTTACCATGATTAAAACACTCAGAGCGATTTCAGAGTGATTTGTAGAGAATTAACGATAATCAGTGATAAATACTTCCATCCTTTCTAGGCGATTGTGGGTGCTTCATAGTGGCGGGTTGTGATCATTTGGCAGCTATAGCTATTGCAAAGCTCTCATGGTGACTTCTTTCCTCCTTTCAGCATTCTCAGGTTGGTGTCTCTTTTCCCACTGATTTTTTGTCTGTCTGGTGTGTTCCCTATATGTTTTTGTTGTCTTTGCTTCCTTTGGCTTCATCTATTTTGTCTTTCTGGTTTTTCTGCCCGTTGGTAGGTTAGCTCTGCCAGAGGGTTGTCTGCCCTCTGCACAGGTGTGGTTGGCTTGTAAATAATGTAGAAAAGTTGTATATATTTTGTGCCTTGCCTGGTTTCCCACGGATGTTGTTTCACAGTGTATATGTGTAAATCTTCATGTATATTTGTTGTATATCCTTCCATTCCCCATGTATATATCCCTCGACCCCTGTGTATATCTTATGTATATCCTTTCGGATAGCTTAGCAAAATGGTTGAGTTGCCTGTGTCACTAGTTTTATGCCCATAAGTTTGTTTCAGAGCAGGATACCACTTGTTTGAAACTCGGCTCTCAACCGGTTTCAAATAGGCAGTTTTCTCTCTCCTCCATAAAACCAGCCAGGCCCTCATTTATGTCCCATGCACGCATTTAAATCCATCCAAGTGGCCTTCACTTTTTGCACGTTCAGACAGTTGACTCCACCATCATCGCCATAACTCCTATTTATTACCTATACACGTGGCGCCCAGGTGGGCCTGACGGTTTGCCTTTCTTTTGCACATCCTCACCAAAGGTTACTTCTCCAGGCTCTGGGTCTCCTACCATCATCCATCCCATGTCTTTACCAAGTGTGATAAAATTCTCAGACCTGAATGTTCAGTCAATCTTAAGTTCATGTAATGCATGTGCTTTTCAGATTTTTTTAAATGAAACTAACTTTTCAGGAAAAGCAAGCATCGCGATGGTAAGATCTCTGGACCCCAGAGTATTTATTTGTTAATACATTCTGATGGTCACTTTGCATTGTATGTTTCTAGAGTACACTTCCAAACATGTCTGAAGCATCTGCATCCTCTCCACCCGGAAGCCTAGAGTTACCTTCCGTGACGGCTACCAGAGCGGCTGTTAAATCCAAAATGGAAAGGGCCCTAGAGAAGTTGCCCCTAACCATGAAGTTTGTGTAGGATAGTGTTATCATGGGCTCAAAGATTGAGTCCAAAGTTAAACTCATTACCGACACTAGCATTGGGACATGGCCAGAAATGCAGGCCTTAGTGAAAATGATGTATATCCAGCGACAGGCTGGAGATCAGCTGGCCATCAATGTCGGGGACTCTGGAATTCTTAAGGCGGCTTGTTTCCCATGCTCTGTACAATATCTGGATCTTATTCTAATGCTGGCCGCCAATTACAACTCTTCTATTCAGGCTGTTATGCTCGCAGTCATAGAACCCACCGGGTACCCTCCTCCTCTGGTATCCTTCGACCCTGACACATTCCAGGCGGGTCTGGGGATCCCTTAATTTGACAAGTCTTATGTGGTTACAAGGTCAGATGCCTTGGCCCAATTCACGCAGTTGGAGGA
Source organism: Thuja plicata (assembly GCA_018584345.1). NCBI lineage: Eukaryota > Viridiplantae > Streptophyta > Pinopsida > Cupressales > Cupressaceae > Thuja > Thuja plicata. Next base: position 68,893 of record MU224298.1, on the reverse strand, counting down.
GGCCGCCCGGATATACATGAATGCTCACTGGCTCAAGGTTCTGAAGAGGGACCCTAAGAGGATGAAGATAGAAATTCCCAGGTTTGAGTTCAAAGAGAGCATTCAGATGGGAATGATAGCATTGGCCCGAGTCTTTGGGTAGCCCTCTGCCCAATAATTTTCCAAATGTATGTATTACTTCCTCCTCGGCATCTCCACCAAGGGAGGATACTTCGACTGGGTAGCTATAATTTTGAACCACGTTGACTCCCAGTTCCTCCAACTAGCCAGGAAAAAGAAATTTTACATGACTTCTTATGTTTTCTGGGCCCTGGCGCAGCAGCAGCCACACGCCCATGGGCTACTTCCAGATGGCATGCTTGGGATTGGCCTGGGACAAAAGGCACCATGGGACCATTTCTCACAGGTTCAATGAGAGGCCAGCTTCCCAAGTTTTTGCCAAGGAAACAATGTGTTCGTTTACTATCACCTGCTCACACCCACCCGGGATGCAGGATACCACCTATCCATAGAGGGGATGAATTTAGTCTAGAGCTATGGACATTACTACATCCAATTCCAACAACACACTTATATTAGGGTCACTAGCTTCTCTGGGAAACCTTACTTGTTGCCCAAACACTGTGGGGACAAGATCGTTCTCTTGGAATACTGTAGGCAGATAATGGAGTTGCATGCACTCTTTGCCTTAAATAAGGTAACCAATATTTCATTCCTAATCACCTATGGGAACTACTCATGTAGCCTGGCCACCGCAAAAGAGGCAGATAACGAGCTTAAAAGCTACAACCTGGAAGAATTCTAGTTAATGCAAAAAAAAATTGATCCACACAGCAAGATTGCAGCGGCACTTCCTCGAGCTTCAGAGCCCCATCACTACCATATGGAGGATTTCTAGGAAGATTGCCAGGATGATGTGGAGGTGCGGAGCCAGCACTACGTCAGGATGACAGCAGGCATGATGGAAAGATTGAAGCTCCGGATGTTCCTAGAGGACTTCTCAGACGCCGGCCCCATGATCGATCCCCAGTACAAAGCAAAGGGGATCGATATAATGACCCTCCCACCAGTAAATTGGGATGCCCAGGAAGGGCCTATAATTGAGGACTTCACCCGAGAGGTGGTCGAGTGAAGTCATGCCTACTTCACGAAGGTGTGCCCCAGAAGTACCCGCCGAGCCTCCCAGCCAGTATGAAAATTAACTCCGGGGGCCGGGACTTCTTCACAGGGAGTAGATAAAGGAAAAGGAATAGATACAACCCCTCCTGTGTAAGAAGTCCCCATAAAGGAAAAAATAAAGTAGTCAGTGGTAGCCTCCCAACAAATGAGGGAGAAGTTAATAACACGGCTGGCCACTCCAGTACTCATGGCCGGGCCAATTCTTCCCCCTTCCTCCCCGTCATTGGTAGCCTTAATGGTGAAGGCGACGAGGGTGGATCCAATAGAACAAGAAGTGATAAGGGATGTGGGGCCACCCTTAGTCACTTGAAGGAAGAAGAGGCTTAACCAAAAGCCTAAGGCAGAGTTGGGGTTGGGTACGTCCCACACCCCACAAGTAGAAATCCTCTCTTCTAGTTCCCTGGAGCCAGAAAAAGAAACAGTCTGCCGAAGTTTCAGCTAGTCCGCCCTCGCAGGAGGAATTTGATGATGTCTTCACAACCGACGAGTTCAAGAACCTGCAAGGGGATGCCAGACAAACAGAGGTAGAAGTCCCAGCTGCGGAACAGGGAGCTGCGGAATAAGAGCCTGCGCAGGAGCAGGAAGAACAGATAGAGGAAAGGGAAGCAAATCTAGAGATTGCCTCTGAGGCTTCGGAGATGCAAAATCTGGGGATGGACCAACAAAGGCAGAATGAACAAACGACATCTGCTAGGGGAACTGGACCTACAAGAATAACTGTAACCCCAGCCACCACGTTCCAAGTGCCACTCCCAG
>MU224298.1:49143-66837 GCA_018584345.1 Thuja plicata | reverse complement strand
TAATGGTAGATGCTGGGCAACAAGAGAAACATGAAGAGGAAATCCTTGAAGAAGCCAGCAGAAGTCCTGACAAGGCAATAGATATAGAGGACAAGGTTGAGTAGATGGATGTTGCTGGGGAGGATATTACTGATAAAGAAGACACAGGAAAAGGGATGGATGAGGCCCGCACCACTGAGGAGGAACAGCCACAGAGTACTAGGGAAGAACTAAAAGAACAAACTTTGGCAAATAAGACACCCCTACCGCCTTAGTGGTTAGTAGAGAGAAGGAAAAGAAAGTCTTCGTCCACTCCCAAAATTCCTCTCTCCCTGGCCGAAATGATGGCTTACGTCAAGGCCCCACCAAAGGCCAAGAAAGCCTAGATGGTTCATACTCTTCAAACTGGGCCAGGCGAAGAAACAGTTGTCATTGTGGTGACACCTCCCCCAGGCGCCAGCAACCACAGAGCCTAGAGATTACAACAGCCATAGAGGTACCGCTGGGGAAGAGGGGAAAACAGGGCGAGGTGGACTTGTTGAAGGAGGAAGCTAGGGCAGTGGAGACCCGTTATGAAAAAGAGGCCCAAAGGCTCAAAATAGAAAAGGCCAAAAATGCAAACCTTATGGGGTTGCTTACCGAGCTAGCTCAACCTATCAATGCTGCCCCTCCGAAAGCTTCCACATCTGAAGATCTACCGCAGAGCGACATAGATTCCCTGCGAACAATGAAGAAAAAGGCTCAGGCGGTTGATGAGTGGGTCACTCTGCAAATAGGATACACTCGGCGTTTCCTGGTATCCACCCTCCCAGACTTATATGTGGCCCGACATGTTCTACACCAGGCAGAGACTCTCATTGACCTATGGGAGGGTGATATTGAAAATTATCAAGCATAGAAGGTAGATCTTGAAGAACCCTCGGCCTGGGAGAGGAAATGGTTTCAAAATCTAGAATTCTGGGGGACGAATCATTTGATTTCGTGAGGACCCAACACTCCAGACTTGACCTCACATTAGAGGTAACCAAGAAACTGGTGGAGACTCTACACAAGAAGGTCAATGTAGTAAAATATTCTTTCAATTTATACAAGTCTTTTGTAGCAAAGACTTCCAGGTCTAATCCCCTCAGTACAGATATGTGCATGCCAGAGGATTTAGTTTTGGGGAGTTTTGATGAAATGATGAAGTCCTGATATCAATCCCTGGAGGGAATAGATGGTGCTCAAATGATGAGATTAACTCGTATGGTGCTTAGTGGCCACGATGCAGCAAAAATGGCCGATAAATTTAAGGAGAATGTTTCAGACTTGGGGGAACAAATTGAGGTGGCTAAGTACTGAAGGGTTGGCCTGAAGGATATTGATGAAGATGGCATCTCCCACCTCCTCCAGGCTTTCAATGATAAAAAACAACCATAAGTTTTCTCTGGAGGCCAGAGAAAACCCAAACATTTGGTATTCTTTATTCTTTTGGGAATGTAATTTCTCGGATCCTAGAGTCTCAGATCCCAAAATTTTGTATTCTTTCGAGTGATCCGTGTCCCGGTCCCTGAGGCTGACCGGTCACTTTTAGGGGCGGTTAATAAAAGTTGTCAGAAGGTAGTTGGCTACATCAAGGGGGTGTCAACTCAATAATTGATCTTCTAATAGGATGGTATTCTCAAAGCTTCATTCAGAGGTACACCTGGCGCATTGGAGATAGGGCACCGCATTTCCCATTTATGAGGCATGTAGCCTCAATCCCCAGAGATCTGATTTCTTCCTTCTCCTTCCTGGCTCTCTTCTCAAGGCCGATTCTTCCGCTGTATATTCTTGTCTTATTCTTCTGACATGTCAGGCCTATTCTGTCTCAAGGTATTTTGTAGGGTGGTGCAGGTAGTACTGGCCCCCAGATATTGTATTTTATTGAAACATGATGTAAAATAGGGTTAGGGTTAGGGTTAAAAGAAAATGTGTATAAATAGCCAGCCGACCCATTTCCAAGGGTCGACAAAATTGATGATTTTTCCGTCCACAGTAATAGAAAGATGATTTTTCATTCTAGTTAGAGCTAAATGCTCCATTGTCCCATTTTCAATAGTTAGACGCTCCCCTGGAGCCACCATTGTATCATGCACCAATGCTTGCTAGAAGAGACATTAATGAAGAAGGGAGAATTCTTTGCAATGATGTTGTTGGCATTCATGCTTCTGAGTTAATGGTATTTTATGTTTCATGTTCTTTATGTCTTCTGCTCTAATAAGTCAAATAGATTAACAACCTCTTTTCCCTTGCTACTGATAAAATACTAGCTGATGGTTGTGTATTTCTTCGGTATTTAGTGCAGTATATCAGAGTATTATTGATGTCTTGAAGGTTTAAGCATAACTATAGTTAGAAAAAGTACTTCTAACCCTATAGGATCTTTTTCTGTTTTATTTGCCAAGTGTAGAATGCTAAGGGAATCCTTACCTCGTTGAATCTCTGGAGAGAACGAGTTGAAGAAACCAACTATCCCCCTCAAAAATAGTCACTTCTCCCAACCGAGCCCCGCACCATCGTGACCCGACAGCCAGGTGCTTCAAGGCCCAGGGAATCTAACTTCCCCGGATAACCTTTCCAGGCAAAGTTGGCCAGTACCTCTGGTACCCAGTGACAACTTATGACTGTTGACAGACCCGATTAGCAAAACCCCGTCAAGAAAAATTGGCGCTAGAAGGAGGGCATGAACTCGTCCCCCTCACGAGATTCTAATTTTACACCTCCTGAGGGTTCCCCAAGTTATATTTTTAAGAGTCAATCTTTCAATGGGATTGGGTCTTTCTCCCCAGTGAAATTTGAAAGAATCCTTAGATCTGCCTCGAATCCTAGGAGGTTTGTCGAACTCGAGCCCCCTACTTGAAAGAAATGTTCCCTGAAAATCACACCAGCCACTATTGTCTGGGGGTCTAGAATACCTCAGAATACCCAAAATTCTCAGGCAATCTCGAGAACTAGTGCCCAAACTACCCAAAATCTAGTTCCCCCAATGGCCGCGTATTTTGGAAACACCGGGTCCCCAATAGAAACTTTTCTGGTGCAATCAACGACTTACCCTCGCACCCAGAGAAGATCTGCCCATGATATGAGCACTTAGGCTCACGGACTATAGAAGAGAATTTACAGGCATATAAGGATGCCATGAACTGACACCGAATCCAGCATGAAGATGTTGTGACTTGGATTTTTCCCTTGTCTTTAGGGCAAGGTGAGCTCAACTGGTACCTTAACCTTCCTGCCAACTCCATAAATAGTTGGTAGGACATGGAGGATGCATTCCTGGCTGCCTTTCGCATACATGTGGACCCAGCCTCATCCCATAGCCAGTTCATCTCCATCAGGAAGGAGCCCAATGAACCTCTTGCAGCATTCACCCATCGATTCCAGCGCGCCTTGAAGCAGTGCATGGGCCCTTTTATTCCATCCCCAAAAGTAACCATACAAACTTACCTTAACATGATGGACCCCTTCATTGCCACTCTCCTTTGGAGAACAACTGTCGTAGGTGACTAGGACACTTTGGTGAAATTTTACAACCTAGCTTTAGAATTATCCCGTGGTCTCAACAAATCCCCAGGCGGGATTGGGCAGAGTACGCCCTTCAACATGATCTCCAGCGGAACAATGTACACCGACGAGTATAACCCCAATCTAGCAATGGGTGCACCCTCGATGGCAATGAATCCTCCACTACCCCTGATAGACCAGCAGGCCCAGTACATTTATCCAATGCAGACCCAGGCAGTACCAGGTCTAAAAACTTTCCCTTGGAATCAGTCGTAGCAGGCACAATAGTCTCAGGCACAACTGTCCAGAGTGCCCTTCTTCTAGTCATCCGCGACTGGAGGATTGCCAACCTCGACTCTGGCTAATACTACTGCCTTCTCAAAAAACAAACAACAACAACCGTCACATTGTGACACCAACACTCAGTTGACCGCTGAGGTTGAATCCCTCCGATGAATGTTGTCTACCTTGACGGTGGACATGGGTCAACTGAAGGTGGGGTCTTACGCACCCTAGAATTCAAATTCCCAGAGGGGAAATATTTTCTCTGGCCAACGAAACAACAACACCAGGGGAAGGAACTTCAACAACGGGCCTAGGCCCAATCAACAGTAATGGAATAATAACATGAACACTAGAGGCCCACCTCCGGACCAAAATGCCAACCAAAATGGTGCTGGACCATCACATTTCACACTAGTCGCATACTTTCAGCCCATGACTAATTGGTGTAGATTGCATGACATGGGTTCACACAATGAGATAAATTGTGCCACGTTGGAAAAAATCATCATGATCTCCTAGCTAGACAGACAACAGTCACATGATGCCACTCCTCCAGAGCCTCCTGTTCAAGAGCCAACCCATAGTTCCTTCACCTGTGAGACCATCTTCTTCAAAACTTCTGGGGAAGATGAAGAGGAATCTGAATTGCAAGGATTCTTTGATGAATATATCCTACCCTTCGAGGCCAACGCCTTCACCAACCCGCAGACTCCATACAACACTCAGAGTCAGGTTGATAAAGGACCAACTCACATGCCTACACCTCCTATCAAAGACACACCTCCCTGGGATAACGTGACTGACCGACCTGCTCCTCCAAAGGGTTCTAGCTCTAACCAAGCAAAAGACCTAACCGAGGGAAATCACCAATTCCCAAGAGGAAGATTCGATATTACAAAGGTGTTAGAGTAGACCACCACCTCCATGACCTTGATGGAGGTCTTGTTGAACTGTCCCGAATAGAATAAGTCTCTTTTGAAGCTCTTGGGGAACCCGAAAGTCATCAGCCACACGCCCAAGACTGTCTCGTTCGAAGACGCTAACGCGGCCGTCTTCTGAGGTAACAACGAGGATCCTCCCTTCCTACTAGGCCTGAATATCCAAGGCAAAAATATACACAATTGCTTAGTGGACTCTGGAGCTTCAGGTAATATCATTCCCTTATCCATTTGTCAAAAGATTGGATTCCATCCCACCCCATCTAATGGTGCAGTGATCCAACTAGATAAGACTGTCGTAAAAATGGTGGGAGAATTGAAGAACATCTGGATATAGCTTATCTACGACCCCAGGATAGCCAGCATAATCGACATTCAAGTGGTAGACATCCCAGAGACTTATGGGATGTTATTAAGTCAAAATTGGTCTAAGTCCTTGAATGGATACTTTTCGACCAACTTCACCCATTTATGGCTCCCTTGGGAAGGGGAATCAAATAAGATCCATGTCAAAAGTGAACCCCGGATGAAATAGGCCCTTACCGAGGTCAAGAGGGTCAGTGAGGTCTTCTTCTCTGAGACTTCCCCAGGAGTGTACCAACCCTTTGAAATCTTAACATTCGATTTCATCCCTGGAGAGGATCTCGCAGTGCTGTAGAGAACCCAGGACCTAGAAGAAAAGATGAGAGTTGAGATTGACTCTCAAGGTGCTACAGCGACCCTTGCTACACTCCTATCTAGCACTTGGTGCCAAGTACACTATCAAAAATATTTAGAGCTTGAGCGTGGGCCCTGCCTTTTAGTTGCTAACAGGCATACCGATGCCTTCTGGAATAAAGAACATATAGCTGATTCCCTAGAGCCTAGTGTTCTTACAAGATGCACTCCTTTGGTGCCATCTCCCCGGGAATCCCAAATCCAAACGCCTCTGGAGGTAAACTCTACCTTCATGACAGTAGTTCAGGTGGGAGCTCCTAAGTCTCCAACCAGCAATCCAAAGGCTACTCTCACTCCCCAGCCCCAGATTATGAACAATGACTTGTGGACCCTCAAGTTTGATGGGTCCCAATCCAAACAAGGCTACGAGGCTAGGGTGGAACTAATCAACCCACGAGGGAAGTCCTTCCTTGCATCCTACAAACTACAATTCAACTGTACAAACAATGTCACAAAGTACAAGGCTTTGGTCCTTGGACTCTTATTTGCATTAAGGAAAGGTGTCACCTGCCTCCAGGCTCTGGGTGATTCAGAGTTGGTTGTCAAACAAGTCTGGAGTCAATACACATGCCACGACAAAAGATTGGCCGCATATCACAATCGGGCTTGGAGCCTTATTGAATATTTTGATGCCTTTGGCATTGACCTCATTCCCCGACGATGAAACTATGTCCTAGATGCCCTTGCCATTTCTTCTAGTACACTTGAGCCAATGGCTGGCTCGTGACTCAAGATATTTTTAGTTGAGATGGTCCCCACCCCGTCCATTCCAGAAAATGTCACCCACTTTCAGGTTTTTGAGGATGATTAACATATCCTAGCCTTCATGGCGAATGTTGGCATCTTTGAAAACCAGATAGTGGAAGAACAAGACCATGATGATACTGGGTAGGGTGACGAAGATGATGGGATCATAGACCTACCTACTAACACCATCTTGAAGGGGATGGTTGCACTAGAATGAATCTTTGACTCAGACCCTCAGGCCCGGGAGAAGGTGTCATCTTCCTCCGAGGGAGGAAAGTTTGAAAAAGTAAACATCAGCCAACCTGGTGAAGAAAAAATGATCCACATTGGTACCTCCTATTCCCCTGAGGAGAAGGAGAAGATTCTCACAGTTCTCTGAGAATACATTGATGTAATTGCATGGGGTTATGAAGATTTGAAAATATATGACACATCCATTATGACTCATATTATTCCCCTGAAGCCTGATGCTAAGCCCTTTCGGTAAAAGAAAAGACCGATCAACCCCCTGATCGAGCCTCTGGTTCGTTAAGAGGTAGAAAAATTGTTGTCAGCCTGGATAATCTTCCCAATCCAACACACTACATGGGTTGCCAATTTAGTCCCTGTGAGAAAGAAAAATGGTGAGATCCGCCTTTGCGTGGATTTCTGAAACTTGAATAAGGCCTCCAAGAAAGATAATCACCCTCTCCCCTCGTTGGATGAGGTGTTACAGATAGTGAATGGATCCCAAATGATATCATTCTTGGATGGGTATTCTGGATATAACCAGGTAATGGTTAAGTACGAAGACAGGGAGAAAACAACATTTACCACCAAATGGGGAATGTTTGCATACAGAAGAATGCCCTTTGGTCTGATTAATGCAGGGGCCACATTTCAAAAGGCCATGGACATTGCATTCGATGGCCTTGTGAATCAGTGCATAATCATCTACATGGATGACTTGACCATCTTTTCCTAGGACAGGCGTGACCATTCCGCCCATCTTTCTCATATATGTGAGAGATGTCGCTGGTATGGAATATCCCTCAACCCCAAGAAGTGCATATTCGGGGTCACCGAAGGGAAGTTGCTCGGGCATATCATCTCTGAGAAGGGCATATCCATCAACCCTGAGAGAGTCGAAGCACTGCTAAACTTACAAATGCCCGGTAGCAAGAAAGAGATGTGATCCTTCTTTAGAAAGATCAACTTCGTCCCGCAGTTCATCACCGGATTCGCAAAAATAGTCAAACCACTCAATGAGATGATAAAGAAGGATACCAAGATTGAGTGGAGTCCTGAAGAAAAGTGGGCGTTTTCCCAGATCAAACAGACAATAATGGAAGCACCTATCCTAGCTAGTCCAGACTATTCCCTTCTGTTTTACATTTACTCCTTTGCTTCACCGCATTCTGTCGCGATAGTGTTGACTCAAAAGGTTGAAGGGGAAGAATGACCAATAGCTTTCATGAGCTCCCCCTTCAAGAATGTGGAAGTCTGATATTCATCACTAGAAAAATAGGCCTTCGCTCTAGTTCACACCATGAATAAATTTCAACATTATATTCTCTAGAGCAAGGTACATGCTATCATTCTGGACCAGGCCGTCAAGTCTCTGCTGATGCAGAGCGATTTGGGTGAAAGAAGGGGGAAGTGGATGGCCATCCTCCAGGAATATGACTTAGAAATGCAGCCCATGAAGATAGTCCAGGGCCAGGGACTGAGTCAAACGATAGCAAAAGGGACTCCCCGCATAGAATGTCAAGTTACATAGTGGAGTCTATCACCCGAGACCCGTGGTATACCGATTTGGTATATTTGCTACTAAATAACAAATGCTCAAAGGGGTTACCTCCTAATAAACGCCGCACCCTACAAATTAAAAGCACCCACTTCATGATCAAAACCTCTGCGCTCTATTGCAGAAAATACGAAGGAGTATACCTCTGGTGCATCGACAGAGACCAGGCTGTAAAGGTGATTGATGAATTTCACGGGCAGTTTGGTACTAGGCATGGCTCAGCCGATGCCACTACCCATCAGATCCTTCGGGCTAGATACTATTGGCCCTGTATATTCAAAGATGTTTACACTCATGTTATAAAATGCCACACTTGCCAAACTGTGGTGCATCATGAGCGTAACCCAGCTATGCCTTTGCAACCAGTCTTTGAGACAAGGCCCTTCACCCAATGGGCATTTGATTTCATTAGGGAAATCAACCCCAACTCGTCTACCAACCACTGATACATTCTCACTGCCACTGATTACTGCACTCGTTGGTCTGAGGCTATACCATGCAAGAATAACACGACAGACGTAGTTATCAAATTCCTGCAAGAAAATATCGTCACAAGGTTTGGAATGCCCTTTGCTTTGGTATGTGACAATGGTCTAGCATTTTCTTTGGCACAGTTACTCAAATGGACCTACAACCAGAGGATCACTTTGAATTTTTTTAGCAACTATTATCCCCAGGGGAACGACGTTGTTGAATCAACAAATAAAAATCTACTTGAAGTGATCAAACACCTGCTAGAACAGAATCCCCAGGACTGGCATCAAAAGTTGAAATTCACCCTTTGGGTGGATCCCATTCATGTCAAAGCCACCTTGGGAACATCCCTGTTCCATCTCATTTATGGCCAAAACCCCGTATTCTCGGTTAACTTACAGATCCCAGTTTTACAGTTTATGCAAGAATTCAGCAACAGGAATGACATCGTGGAGGTTTAGCTCTTAAATCTGGTGCGAATGAAAGAATAGCGAGATGCAACCCTTGAACATTTCGCATGTCATCAAGCAATGGTAAAACGATGGTTTGACAGAAGAGCCCAATACAAGGCTTTTCAGATTTCAAATTTAGTCCTGTTGTGGGACAAAGCCCGGGAAAAGAAAGGAAAGCATACCAAGTTCCAACAGCTCTGGCTCGGACCATACCTAATCTCAGAAATCTGCGAGGCCAATACTTACTGCCTTAACACCCCGACCGGTGAACCTGTCTCATTGATTATCAATGGACAGTTTCTCAAACACTACTTTGAATAGGGTAATTTTCTCCAAAATTGTATTTTATGTAAAGCCTTCCACTTTTAAATATTTCTTCTAGGTGCCTCACTGCGAGGTACCGTGTCTTGTAAATAGCCTTGTCGGCTGCCCTCCAAAGCAGTCCTCTTTTGGTGGTTTTTTGTTGTCATTTCTGGTTTTCTTTTGGGGTCCCGGCATTTTGTTCTGTCTTGTAGGAATTGGAATGCTTTGCATAAACTCTGGTCTCCGGTATGATGTCTGTGGCATGGTGAACTTTAGAATCTATCTTTAGCATAGTGGAGCCAGCCCCATCTCCGGGATTGTTTCACAGGTTGTGGCACATTTTGAGCAATCTCCATCGGGTGTTGTCTCCGAGGGTCTGGCAATCAGTGAACATAAGAACATATAAGGAACAAGTAATCAGACACGCCGAGGGTAGATCGGTTGTACTAGTTGATTGACCCAGGTCTAAAACTTTAAGGAATTCTCTCCAGGTCTAGAGTTTTATCCCCTCTTCAAACATCTAAGTATAGGTGGACAAGTGAAAGAAGTACCGCCATTGAAATTAGCTAAGCTTAAGTTTAATGGTGAAAGAAGTACCACCTTTCCATCTAGAAACAAGAAAAATAATAAGAAAGGGAAAGCAGGATGAAACTCTGGTCTCTAGGAGAAACAAGCAAATTGATGACTGGTTCAATGTAATTAGTGCCTCTTCTCTACTACTCCCAGAGGTCATCGACTTGATCTCTTTCCAAAGAACACATGACACCACTGATGAAGGGCTATGGACTCAATCCCATGTGGTTAGATTCTCTCAGATATGTTTCTCTTTGCCTGTCAGATGCTTCAGAAAATGGCTTGTTCCAATTTTGCTAACCAGAGATTCTATAGTTCTCAAATGCGCTAAAGCATTTGTCCCAGATAGTCACCATTTGTTATGCCCTGCATCCCCATCCCTACATTTTGTGTGCAAAATGTTGGGTCTCCCCCTTTTTTTTTCTCATCCTTATTTCTTTTGCTACTTTTTCTTGTGGTTCTTGCCTTGTCCTTCTCCTTTCATTTTCTTTCTCTGGGGTTTTCTTCCCTGTTGTCAAGTTTTGTTTGGTCGGTTTCTCATCTTTGGGACCCTGGTCCTAGAGGTTGTTCTTGTTGGGAGCAGGACTCCGAACTCTAGGATTCTTCACCACGATGTTCTTAAGGTGATCGTTACGGGGAATCCTTAGGCCCAGGGTCTAGGGGTTTGTCTGTCCGGAGATTGCTGGAAGGAGGTGGATCACCTTTTTACCACAGGTATAAATAGAAGTTATCTATCACTTTCACATTTACTGTGATTAAAACATTCAAAGAAATTTCAGAGCGATTTGCAGAGAATTAATGATAACCAGTGCTAAATACTTCCATCTTTTCTAGGTGATTGTGAGTGCTTTGTAGTGGCGGGTTGTGATCATTTGGCAGCTATAGCTATTGCACAGCTCTCGTGGTGACTTCTTTCCTCCTTTCAGCATTCTCAGATTGGTGTCTTTTTTCTCGCCAATTTTTTGTCTGTCTAGTGTGTTCCCTCTCCATTTTTGTTGTCTTTGCTTCCTTCAGCTTTATCTATTTTGTCTTTCTGGTTTTCCTACCCATTGGTGGGTTAGCTCTGATAGAGGGTTGTCCGCCCTTTACGCAAGTGTGGTTGGCTTGTAAATAATGTAGAAAAGTTGTATATATTTTGTGCCTTGCCTGGTTTCCCACGGATGTCGTTCCACAGTGTATATGTGTAAATCTTCATGTATATTTTTTATATATCCTTTTGTTCCCTATGTATATATCCCTTAGCCCCTATGTATATCTTATGTATATCCTTCCAAATAGCTTAGAAAAATGGTCGAGTTTCCTGTGTCACTGGTTTTTCGCCTGTAAGTTTGTTTCAGAGCAGGATACCACTTGTTTGAAACTTGGCTCTCGGCTGGTTTCAAATAGGTGATTTTCTCTCTCCTCCATAAAAATAGCTAGGCCCTCATTTATGTCCCATTTGCACATTTAAATCCATCCAAGTGGCCTCCACTTTTTGTGCATTCAGACAGTTGGCTCCGTCACCATCGCCATAACTCCTATTTATTACCTATACATGTGGCGCACATGTGGGCCTGACAGTTTGCCTTTTTTTTGCACATCCTCACCAACGGTTACTTCTCTAGGCTCTGGGTCTCCTACCATCATCCATCCTGTGTCTTTACCAAGTGTGATAAAATTCTCAGACCCAGATGTTCAGTCAATCTTAAATTCATGTAATGTATGTGCTTTTCAGATTTTTTTTTAATGAAACTAACTTTTTAGGAAAAGCAGGCATCACGATGGTAAGATCTCTAGAACCTGGAGTATTTATTTGTTAATACATTCTAATGGTTGCTTTTCCTTGCAGGTTTCTAGAGTACACTTCCAAACATGTCTGAAGCATTTGCATCCTCTCCACCCGAAAGCCCAAAGTTACCTTCCGCGATGGCTACTAGAGCGGCTGTTAAATCCAAAATGGAAAGGGCCCTAGAGAAGTTTCCCCTAACCATGAAGTTTGTGTAGGAAAGTGTTATCATGGGCTCAAAGATTGAGTCCAAAGTTAAATTCATTACCGACACTAGCGTCGGGACATGGCCAGAAATGCAGGCCTTAGTGAAAATGATGTATAACCAGCGACAGGCTGGAGATCAGCTGGCCATCAATGTCGGGGACTCCGAGATTCTTAAGGCGACTTATTTCCCATGCTCTGTACAATCCATGGAGCTTATTCTAACACTGGCCGCCAATTACAATTCTTCTGTTTGGGCTATTATGCTCACAACTGCAGAACCCACCGGGTACCCTGCTCCTCTGGTATCCCTCGACCCTGACACATTACAGGCGGGTCTGGGGATCCCTCAATTTGACAAGTCTTTTGTGGTTACAAGGTCAAATGACTTGGCCCAATTCACGCAATTCGAGGAGGCCACCCAGATATACATGAACGCTCACTAGCTCAAGGTTTCGAAGAGGGACCCTAAGAGGATGAAGATAGAAATTCTCAGGTCCGAGTTCAAAGAGAGCATTCAGATGGAAATGATAGCGTTGGCCCAGGTCTTTGGGCAGCCCTCTGCCCAGAAATTTTCCAAATGGATGTATTACTTCCTCCTTGGCATCTCCACCAAGGGAGGATACTTCGACTAGGTAGCTATAATTTCAAACCACGTCGACTCCCAGTTCCTCCAACTAGCCAGGAAAAAGAAATTTTACATGACCTCTTATATTTTCTAGGCCCTGGCATAGTAGTGGCCCCACACCCATGGGCTACTTATAGATGGCGTGCTTAGGATTGGCCTGGGACAAAAGGCACTGTGGGACCATTTCCCGTAGGTTCAATGGGAGGCCAGCTTCCCAAGTTTTTTCTGAGTAAATGATGCGTTCGTTTACTATCACCTACTCACACCCACCTGGGATGAAAGATACCACCTATCCATAGAGGCGATGAATTTAGTCCAGAGCTATGGACATTACTACATCCAATTCTAATAGTGCACTTATATTAGGGTCACTGGATTCTCTAGGAAACCCTACTTGTTGCCCAAACACTGTGGAGACAAGATCATTCTCTTAGAATACTACAGGCAGATAATGGAGTTGCATCTTTTCCTTAAAGAAGGTAACTAATATTTTGTTCCCAATCACCTTTGGAAACTACTCATGCAGCCTGGCCACCACAAAAGAGGCAGATAATGAGCTTAAAAGCTACAACCTGGAAGAATTCTACTTAACATGGAAAAATTTTGATCCGCACGGCAAGATTACAGTGGCACTTCCCCAGGCTTCAGACCCCCATCACTACCATATGGAGGATTTCTAGGAAGATTTCCAAGACGACGTGGAGGTGCAGAACAAGCACTACGTCAGGATGATGGCAAGCATGATGGAAAGATTGAAGCTACAGAGGTTCTCGGAGGACTTCTCAGACCCCGGCCCCACGATCAATCCCCAGTACAAAGAAAAAGGGATCGATACAATGACCCTCCCACTGGTAAATTGGGATGCCCAGGAAGGGCCTACAATTGAGGACTTCACCCGAGAGGTGGTCGAGCAAAGTCATGCCTACTTCAAGAAGGTGTGCCCTGAAAGTACCCACCGAGCCTCCTAGCCAGTACCAAAATTAACTCCGGGGGCCGGGACTTCTTCACAGGGAGTAGATAAAGGAAAAAGAATAGATACAACCCCTCCTGTGCAAGAAGTCCCCATAAAGGAACAAATAAAGTAGTCAGTGGCATCCTCCCAACAAATGAGGGAGAAGTTAATAACATAGCTGGCCACTCCAATACTCATGGCTGGGCCAATTCGTCCCCCTTCCTCCCCGTCGTTGGCAGCCTTAATGGTAAAGGCGATGGGGGTGGATCCAATAGAAAAAGTAGTGATAAGGGATGCGGGGCCACCCTTAGTTACTCAAAGGAAGAAGAGGCTTAACCAAAAGCCTAAGGTAGAGCCGGGGTTGGGTATGTCCTAGACTCCACAAGTAGAAATCCTCTTTTCCAGTTCCCCAAAGCCAAAAAAAAATAGAGCCTACCGAAGTTCCAACTAGTCCGCCCTCGCAAGAGGAATTTGATGATGTCTTCGCAACCGATGAGTTCGAAAACCTACAGGTGGACACCAAACAAATAGAGGTAGAAGTCCTAGCTATGAAATAGGAAGCTACAGAACAAGAGCCTACGCAGGAGCAGGAAGAATAGATAGAGGAAAGGGAAGTGGAGCTAAAGATTGCCTCTGAGGCTCCAGAGATGTAGAATCTGGGGGTGGACCAACAGAGGCAGAATGAACAAACGGCATCTACTAGGGGAACCGGACCTATGGGAATAACCATAACCCTAGCCGCCATGTTCCAAGCACCACTCCTAGGAATGACCTTTGGGCAAGTAATTACTGTAGCCCAGACTTTGAATCTCAGCCCAGTACCTCCGCTATTACTAAAGGATGTGCCAACAGAAGAAGAAACCCCAGTGGTAGATGTCGGGCAACAAGAAGAGCAACACAAAGATGAAATCCCCGAAGAAGCTAGCAGAAGTCCTGACAAGGAAATAGATACAAAGGACAAGGCTGAGGAGATGGATGTTACTGGGGAGGATATTATTGACAAAGAAGACACAGGAAAAGGGATAGATGAGACCCGCACCACTAAGGAGGAATAGCCGCAGAATACCAGGGAAGAACCAAAAGAAAAAACTTTGGAAAATAAGCCACCCCTGTCGCCTCAGTGGTTAGTAGAGAGTAGGAAAAGAAAGGCTCAATCCACTCCCAGAACTCCTCTCTCCCTGGCCGAAATGATGGCTCAGGTTCAGGCCCCACCAAAGGCCAAGAAATCCCGGACAATTCATACTCTTCAAACTGGGCCGAGCGGAGAAATAGTTGCAATTGTGGTGACACTTCCCCCAAGCGTCAATGAAGCAACCACAAAGCCCAGAGATTACAACAGCCGCAGAGGTACCACTGGGGAAGAGGGGAAAATAGGGCGAGGTGGACTTGCTGAAGGAGGTAGCTAGGATAGTGGAGGCTCATTATGAAAAAGAGGCCCAAAGGCTCAAAATAGAAAAGGCCAAAAATGCAAACCTTATGGGGTTGCTTACCAAGCTAGCTTGAGCTATCAAGACTGCCCCTCCAGAAGCTTCCATATCTAAAGATCTACCATAGAGTGACATATATTTCCTATGAACAATGAAGAAAAAGGCTTAGGCGGTTGACAAGTGGGTCGCTCTGCAAATAGGAAACACTCAGCATTTCCTGGTATCCACCCTCCCAGACTTATATGCGGCCTGACATGTTCTACACCAGGCAGAGACTCTCATTGACCTATGGAGAGGTGATTTTGAAAATTATCAAGCATGGAAGGTAGAGCTTGAAGAACTCTTCGGCCTGGGAGAGGAAATGGTTTGGGAATCCAAAATTCTAGGGGATGAATCATTTGATTTTGTGAGGACCCAACACTCCAGAATTGACCTCACATTGGGGGTAACCAAGCAACTGGTGGGGACTCTGCACGAGAAGGTCAATGGAGTAAAATATTCTTTCAATTTATACAAGTCTTTTGTAGCGAAGACTTCTGAGGCTGATCCCCTCAGTATAGATACGTGCACACCAGAGGATTCAGTTTTGGGGAGTTTTGATGAAATGATGAAATCCTGATATCAATCCCTGGAGGGAATAGATGGTGCTCAAATGACAAGATTAACTCGTATGGTGCTTAGTGGCCACGACATGGAAAAAATAGCCGATGAATTTAAGGAGAATGTTCCAAACTTGGGGGAACAAATTGAGGTGGCTAAGTACTGAAGGGCCGGCCTGAAGGATATCGACAAAGATGGCATCTCCCACCTCCTCCAGGCTTTCAATGATAACAAACAACCATAAGTTTTCTCTGGAGGCTGAAGAAAACCCAAACATTTGGTATTCTTTATTCTTTTGGGAATCTAAGTTCCCAGATCCTGGTGTCTCAGACCCCAAAATTTTGTATTCTTTCGAGTGATCCGTGTCCCAATCCCCAAGGCTGACCGGTCACTTTCAGGGGCGATTAATAAAAGCTATCATAAGGTAGTTGGCTACATCAAGGGGGTGTCGACTCAACAGTTGATCTTCTGACATGATGGTCTTCTCGTAGCGCCGTTCAGAGGTACACCTGGCGCATTGGAGATAGGGCACTGCATTTCCCATTTATGAGGCATGTAGCCTTGATCCCCAGAGATCTTATTTCTTCCTTCTCCTTCTTGGCTCTCTTCTCGAGGCTGATTCTTCCGCTATATACTCTTGTCTCATTCTTCTGACATGTCATGCCTATTCTGTCTCAAGGTATTTTGTAGGGTGGCGCAGGTAGTACCAACCCCCAGATATTGTATTTTATTAAAATATGATGTAAAATAGGGTTAGGGTTAGGGTTAAAAGAAAATGTGTATAAATAGCCAGGCCGACCCATTTCCAAGGTTCGGCGAAATTGATGATTTTACTGTCCACAGTAATAGAAAGATGATTTTTCATTCTAGTTAGAGCTCAATGCTCCATTGTCCCATTTTCAATAGTTCGACGCTCCCTTGGAGCCACCATTGTATCACACACCAGTGCTTGCTGGAAGAGACATTAATGAAGAAGGGAGATTTTTTTGCAATGATGTTGTTGGCATTCATGCTTCTGAGTTAATGGTATTTTATGTTTCATATTCTTTATGTCTTCTGCTTTGATATGACAAATAGATTAACGACCTCTTTTCCCTTGCTACTGATAAAATACTAGCTGATGGTTGTGTTTTTATTGGGTATTTAGTGCAATATTTCAGAGTATTATTGATTTCTTGAATGTTTAAGCATAACTATAGTTAGACAAAGTACTTCTAACCCTGCAGGATCTTTTTCTGTTTTATTTGCTAAGTGTAGAATGCTAAGGGAAACCTTACCTCACTGAATCTCTAGAGAGAACAAGTTGAAGAAACTAGCTATCCCCTTTGAAAATAGTCACTTCTCCCAACCGAGCTCCACACCGTCATGACCCGACACCCAGGTGCTTGAAGGCCTGGGGAATCTAACTTCCCTGGATAACCTTTGCAGGCAAAGTTGGCCAATACCTCCGGTACCCGGTGACAACTTATGACTATTGGCAAACCCGGTCAGCAAAACCCCATCAACAAAAGGATGTCTTCAATCTCTTTCTTTTAGATCTCTGACACCAAGTCTTGAATGGATTCTTGAACTTTACAAGGGCTTTGGAAGAAGATGGATGGAGAGATCACCAAAAAGGCACTTTTTGGCTTGAATCCTTCAATGGCCTCCAATGGATCTCCTTCATGAAAATGGATACTTGAGAATGATGGATTCTTGCTTGAAATATTTCTCCTTAGCTTGCTTGAATTGCACTTGAAAACCCTTCACAATTGCATAATGATGCTTTATGATGGTTATTCATGCTTAGAGAAAATGAGAGGAGAAGGCTCTCTTTTATATGAAATTAGGGCACAATCTTCTAAGGAGGCCTACATAGGATAATTAAATCATCATTTAAACCTTTATCCCTAGGAGAGGACCTATATTAAATATAATTTAGGAATCAACCAATTTGAAACCCGAAACAGCCGACCCAGAAGCGAGAGAAAACTTTTTGTGAAGACCGACATCCCGAAAACTAAAAGTTCCCAGGATTTGGACCCTAGGATAGGGTTCAGGTTGGCCCTATCCTAAGACAGGGTTGAGATTGACCTTGACCTAGGTTAGGGTTGAGGTTGACCTTGTCCTAGGAGGTCGACCCTGTCTCTGGATCCCAGAAACACAGGTTTGTATCCCAGAATGCAGAAATCAAGTCATAAAATGGAGGTTAGAAAGGCAGGTCAGGGGGGAAGCCATGTCAAGATCAGGAACCCATTCAGAGGTGCTTTTCATGACCCCAAACTACTCACTCAAAAGGCTAAACTAGTCTCCTATGGAAGTGCTTCCATTTTCTGACTATACATTTAGGCCCCACTTTA
>MU224298.1:27199-45139 GCA_018584345.1 Thuja plicata | reverse complement strand
GCAAGAAATTAATACCTTGATCATTATCACAGAGAAATTTTTTAAGAGCCTCTATAGCTTGGATGGAATCTTGATTATGGTTTTCTTGGATAAGCCAATTACCCATTTTATCAAGTTCAGTTGAAAGTTTTTGCACTTTCTCAGGAGGAAGTCTTAAAGCATCATCCTCATCATGAGATGAGTGAGAAGAGTTATGCTCCATAGAAGGATTGGAATCATGAGTTATAAAGTTGTCATCTGAGATCCTAAGGAAAGGAGTGGAAAACTCAGGATCAAAGGAACCCATAAGTCTACAGCTTCTTCTAACCGGGATGCTATAAATAGGACTAGATGTAGTAAAGCTCATACACCAATACAATGCAAATGAACTAATACAAAATTTTAGATCTATGTAATTGAAATGTAAATTGAAAGAACATGCAAGATCTAACATACACAATGCAAATCTAACACCAAAAAGAAAGAGTTGTCTATTGTGGGTTCACCAAAATGTAACATAAAAAATATAAATAGATGATGATTGAATGATGGAATGAATGTTGCTATGTTACTAAAATGTAAAGTAGAAAAATTATGGTTTAGGAGGGTTTTAATTGTTATTTGTGTTTATTGTATATTGCAATTGTGATTGTGATTAAGGGAAGATAAGATGCTCCTTTCTTTCACCCTCAAATACACAAATAGGAGATCCAATTTTGATCAACCCCAAAGAGTTAATACACAAATGAATCCAATATTTGGAAAGAGACCAAGAAAGGGGATCTTAAATTCTATAAATTGATTGATTAATATGATTAATGACAGTAATTGAAAAGAATAGGAGAAAGTGCCAACCTTACAAAGTGGCAGATCAAAGATTGCTATTTTCTGAGATCTGTAAACTATTTCTGGAGATGCTGATATTTGATACCAAACTGGAACAAAGAGACAGACAAAACCTAGAAATATTTTTCCATTCCGATGTCATCTTATGAAAAAGGTTGACCCTGTACCACTTTTGCCAACTCGATCTGCTCAACTTTGAAAGTGTCCCTGTTCACACAGTCTAAAAGAAGCCTGAAAAGGGTATACAAATCTGGCCTCGTATTTATAGTCCCAAACCTGTACCTACAAGAAAAAATTTTGTTTTTTGGGGGAAAGGGGTTTGTCTTGATCAAACCCCAGTTTTGGAATTAACCTTATAATATAATTGAAATTGCAGAGATAAACAAAGTAAACACATAAATTCACCTTGCTTGTAATGTCCTTGTGGCAGATTTGAATCTGTGGATCCACAAGTATGCTTCAAAACATGGAATTTAGAATGGAAGGATGTCTTCAATATCTTTCTTGTAGATCTCCAACACCAATTCTTGAATGGATTCTTGAACTTGACAAGGGATTTGGAAGAAGATGGATGGAGAGATCACCAAAAGGGCAATTTTTGGCTTGAATCTTTCAATGGCCTCCAATGGATCTCCTTCATGCAAATGGATACTTGAGAATGATGGATTCTTGCTTGAAATCTTTCTCCTTAGCTTGCTTGAATTGCACTTGAAAATCCTTCTCAATTGTGTAATGATGCTTTACGATGGTTTTTCATGCTTAGAGAACATGAGAGGAGAAGGCTCCCTTTTATGTGAAATTAGGGCACAATCTTCTAAGGAGACCTAAATAGGATAATTAAATCATCATTTAAGCCTTTACCCCTAGGAGAGGACCTATATTAAATATAATTTAGGAATCAACCAATTTGGAACCCAAAACAGCCGACCCGAAAGCAGGAGAAAACTTTTTGTGAAGACCGACATCCCAAAAACCAAAAGTTCCCAGGATTTGGACTCTGGGAAAGGGTCAAGGTCAGCCCTGTCCTACGACAAGGTTGAGGTTGACTCTATCCTAGGTCAGGGTTGAGGTCGACCCTGTCCTAGGAGGTCGACCCTGTCCCTGGATCCTAGAAACACAGGTCTGTATCCCAGAATGCAGAAATCAAGTCATAAAATGGAGGTTAGAAAGGTAGGTCAAGGGGGAAGCCATGTCAAGATTAGGAACCCATTTAGAGGCACTTTTCATGACCCCAAACTACTCACTCGGAAGGCTAAACCTATCTCCTATGGAAGTGCTTCCATTTTCTGACTATACAAGTATGAAATATTTATCACCTTGATAAATTTGTACACCAATAGGTCTGCAAAGGTCAGTATGAACCAATTCCAAAACATTATTAGAAGTATAGGTTTTTATCTTAAAACTAGACTTTGTCATTTTTCCCAACTGACATTGCTTACACATAACATTATTTGGTTTCTTCAATCTTGGTAACCCTCTTACTCTTTTCATCTTACTAATTTTTACCAAATTTTAAAAGTTCACATGACATAACCTATTATGCCATAACCATATATCATCATATTGTGTGAGAAAACATGTCTCATCAGATAATTCTGGATAGAAAAAATAACCTCTTGTTTGTTCTCCACTTCCAATCAATTCACTAGTAGCATCAAAGATCTTATCTTTTCTGTGATGGAACTCAACTCGGTATCCAGAAGTATTCACTTGAGAAACACCTGACAAATTATAGTTTAGTCCTTTAACCCAATAGGCATTGTCACATATGATCTTATTAGTTAGTTTTATTGATCCTTTTCCTTTCATAGGACATGGTTTGTCATTACCAAACTTAACACTACCAGCTTTGCAATAGTTTAAGGTTTCAAATTTACTTTTATCACTAGTCATGTGATGTGAGAAACCACAATCAATTATCCATCTATCACCTTTACTCATATATGAAATAAGTGTATTTTTCTCATCTTCATCATAATCATATTTCATAGCAACATAAACAAATCCTATATCACTATCATTAGATTTATCAGATTCACTATCAATTTCTTCTTCAGCAATATAGCATGATTTCTTACCTTTTCCCTTATAGTCCTTATACCTTCTAAAATCTATGTCATCCATTTTGTCTTTATAATTAATTTCTCTTCTCTCATCCTTATCATTCCTATCAGGACATCTTGTAGCAATATGGGCAACTTTTTTACATGAAAAACATATTATAGGAAGTTTACCTTTGAGTTTTCATCTTCCTCTCGGTAGTCTTCTAGCCATAAGTGCTTAAAGTTCATCAAGATCTTCATCAGAAGTGTCACTGTCACTATTCAAATGTCTTTCTTTTCCTTTATTTGATTTATGAAGATTCAATTGTGATTTGAATGCAGATTCAACACGATTAGGAGTGAAATTATCAAAAATTGACACTTCAAGAGAAGTAAGTCTACCAACTAGAACTTCCAGAGTTTAGTTGTTACTAGGAGTACATCTCAGTTCTTGTATAGCAGATACTATAATAGAATATATAGGAATTAAGGTTCTCAGTACCTTTCTAATAAAATTATTATCACTAATAGTTCCATTAGCTCCTCTAATAGCATTTACAACCTCCTTAACTCGGCTACAATACTGAAAACTAGTTTCATAATATTGCATTCTCATTTCATCAAACTTACCTCTCAAGCTTTCAGAATTGGCTCTTGATACATTTGTATCACCTTCATAGATAGTTTCCAGTGTATCCCACATTTCTTTTTCAGTTTTGCAATCTTTTATGTCTTCAAATTTAGGATAGCTTACCTGACTTATGCAATCTCCAACATTGCTTGGTTGTGTTCTTATTTTTCTTTCATCTGCTGAGATGTCATAATAGTAGGCACTATTATGTAATCATTTTCAACATATTATTTTGCATCATCTCTGATTCCATCTAGGTGTAGCTTCATCAAACTTTTCTATGCAGGGAAGTTCTCTTTGTTCAACCTCGGTACCTCCTTTTTATACATTTTGATCTTTAGCTTCAAGTACCTTCATTTTTTCTCTACAAGCATCACACAGCTCTTATACCAATTGTTAGAATGATTTAGAATAACTAGTAGGGGGTGAATCAGTTATCCAAGGTGCATATGTACCAATTGAACTTTCAAACACTTCAACCAACTTAGATCCACTCGGTCTTTATAGCATATAATCAATAATATAATTTTGCAGTTTACTGTCCTAATATAACCAACTTGCAGAATATACATCTCTTAATAGTATAACACATAAAATAACATTTACACAAGTATGACACCGGGATTTAATGTGGAAACCCAATATGGGAAAAACCACTAGTAACATGATGCCAATTTTTTACTCTTTTGAAGTGAGCTCTGTGAAAATCCAACCCGATTAAAGGTTACAATACACACGGTTAAATTTATAGATTATGCACAAGACATAACCAACTATTTTGAGAATATGGGTGGGGTTGAACCCCAAATGTATAGATTATGTACAAGATGGAACCAATTGTGTTGACAAACACTCACTGTCCAAATTTACAATACAAGAGATGCCCTGGCTCGATTAAAAATACACAAAGAAAATAAGTTGCTTCACCAAGGAAATTCCTTGTGTAGCTCTGCTCCTTGCTACTATTCTCTTCTCCAACTCACTACTAAGTTGCAAGTCCTCCAAGACTTCTAACCTCTACTGCTAATCTTATCATTGTCCATCATTGTCTCCTCTGCTTGATCTCCTCAACGCAGTCTTCTTTGCCAAATTCCTCAACAAGACTCAGCTTATAAAGGCACTTCCTCCTCAAGGAATGAATGAGTTGACCTCCATCGAGATATGCAAAAATGGCTCAGATAAATCCACTCCCGGCCCCATTCTACTAATAATGCTACAAATTCCTAGAGTGCACAAGTATCGGCCCCATAACTTGCGCTAAGCCCCAATTACATAAGTCTCATCCACAATCAATGCATAGACATTACATAACCGCTCAGGTAAATCAGCCAAATCGCTACCTCCAAATACAAATGCTAGCACAATTTGCTAAGGCTCAATCCACTATGTAACTCCTCATGTCAGCTCTGCTACATCGTCCAATGCAACCAAGTCAACCTGCTTGTGTAATTCCAGTCGACGCTCCTCTTCCCAGCCCAATGTTGGCTCCAAACCCCAATACTACTGATCAAAACAACTCACTGCACTAATTTACCCCAAACTACCTCCAAAACCTCACCGTCAATATAATTCAACCCCTAGCCCCGTAACATCCTCCCCTACTTAAATAGTAGTATCTCCCTTGACACTTGGGCATGCGGCCTCAATATGCTGGGAGGTGACCCTTAGTCGGTCACTTCCTCGCACAAGCTTCCTGATGCATCGTGCCCAGGAGCTGCATAGACCCGATCTATGCCACCAATGACTCCTCTTTCAACACTTCATTAAGCCTTGATCAATTAGGAAATTCCCTTGCAAAATGATTGGGCTAGAAACATATGAAACAAGTCCTCCTTTTCTTCTCTTTCCCATCTCACACTGATTCATCTTCATCATCCCAAGTATTCTTCCCCTTGTCTTTGTTCCATTGTGATCCATTTCATCAATCCTCCTTGTGATGACTTGACTTGCTTCCCTCATTCTGATTTGATTTGGTAGACCTATCCCTGGTGTGATCCAACAAGCCATCTGGCACATGTGGTCTAATTTTAGAGCCTCTTATGATAGAATTCATAAATGGCTTGATCGTGCCATGATTTTGACTCAATCTTTTCTCTCTTTTTTTTGAGAAACAAGCATCGTCGGTTATTCCTCTTGTTGATGTGACCTTGTCAGATCATTTCCCCATTCAATTTAATATTGTTTGGAAGAAAGATAAGTCTCAATCTCCCACCACTCGATTCTTTTATAATAATTTTTTTCTTAGCCATGCTTCCATGGTGGCCCACATTCATCAGGTTTGGAATATTGAGCCTCGGCCATCACAATCATCTAGCTAGATTCAATGGTGAAATGATGTCATCCGGCATACGGCATGCTTTCTACACATTTATGGTAGACATCTTTCCATCTACCACTATAGATCCTATGCTAACACCAAATCTCTTTGTGCTACCACAGAGGTCTTATTCCTGGATCCTTTCAATCAAGGCTTGCAACTTTGCCTTGCATAGCTATGTCAGCAGAAGCAAGTTGCAGACAATTATGCTTCTCGAGGTGCTCAGATCAAAGCTTGATTACACTGGTTAAAGGTCAAAGATCAAGCCTCTAAAGAATATTTTTATGCTCTCTATGCCCGTCACACCAATGTGGGCATAACCAGGATTAAAGAAGGTCAATCCCTCCTCATAGAGCTTGATGATATTCTTCAAGCCTTTGTTCATCATTACAAACAATTGTTGCCACTTAGGGATCTTCTCTAGCTAGAAAATAATCTCTTGATGCTTGCATTGATGTTGTGCCTCAATGTATTTCTCCTACTCAATGAGCTTTCTATGATAAGCTCCTTACCCTGCAGGATCTTTGTGAAGAAGTCTTTTCTATTACTGATGATAAAGCCCCAGGTTGTGATGGCTTTCCCTGTGAATTTTATAAAATACTCTAGGATACCTTTGGTCTTGATTTACATTAGGTTTACCTCGAAGCTTATCACTCCTAGTCTCTGGGGGACATTATCAACAAAGGCAACATTAAATTCATTCCCAAGTCTGGGGACCCTGAGGATATTTTCAACTGGCGGCCTATTACCTTTCTCAATATCTCATATAAGATCATTTCCAAGGCTTTGGCTCTCAAGATCTATCACATCCTGCCTCAAACTATTCGGCCAGAGCAAGCTAGCTTTATCAAATCAAGATTTATTCTTGATAATATCATAGTGGTTTAAGAAGGTATGGAATGGGCTCGTAAGTCTCAATAGAAAACCCTTTTTCTTAAAATTGATTTTTCTAAAGCTTATGACTGCATTGAATGGCCTTTTATTATTGATATGCTTCATGCTCTTGGTTTTGGCCCCATATTTCTTCAATCTGTATAGATATTTTTTGGGGATGCCTCTGCTTGGATTGCCTTTAATGGCAGACAATATTATACCTTTGGGCTCTTTAGATCCATTTGGCAAGACTGTCCTTTAGCTCCTACCTTATATGTTCTGGCAGCCAAAGGCTTTGGCTATTTTCTTTCTCATTCCATTTCTCTAGGCCGTGTTCATGGGATTTCTTTGCCTGATTCTACCTGAGAATTGGTCAATGGCCATTTTTCTGATGATTCCTTTCTCACTCTTGTAGAGGATGAAGATAATATCAAGGCAGCCTTGCAGTGTTTAAACACTTTTTTCCTAGCCTCTGGTTTAGCCATTCAGTGGCATAAAACCTTGTGTTACAGATAGTCTTCCCTTCCTGATCTGCCCTAGTTTTCTTAGTTTGGATGGTCCAGGATTCAACATGGGGAAATTTACATTTCCTTGGCATTCCCTTTTCTTTTCAATCCTCTTCTACTAAATTATGGAATGTTGTGTTAGCTAAAATTCAAAAAAAAAAAAAGCTTACCTATTGGATTACCAAGCCACTCTCTATCGCTAGGAATTTTCAAATTTGCTCCAAGGTCTTGGCTGCTATGCATTTTTACTACTCTTATTTTTGGGCTCCTTGAAAATCCTCTTACAAGAAGCTCAAGAAATTGCTGAGGGATTTTCTTTGGGAATCTGGCGCTGATCACCATGGATTTCACAGAGTTTCCTGGGATTTTTGTTGTCTCCCTAAGGCCTCTAGTGGGCTTGGCTTAATCGACACCCAGAAAAAAGGCTTAGCCCTTTGTGCAAAATGGGTTGTGTGGTGTCTCACAGGCAATGAAACCTAGAAAATTATGCTCTGACATTGCATTTCTTTTGGGTACCCACTTCATAAGCCAGCTTAGAAGGGGATTGGGTTTCAAACCCTTCTAGTTATGAAGCACCCTGTTCAAATCCAAGGTACTTTTTGTTGCCAAAAGTATTTGGAGAGCCTAGGAATCTATCAAGCCTTGGCTTCGTTGGGTTGGCAATGGATTTTTTTATGGTATTTCTTTCAATCAATAGAATATTTGGTGGTCCCCTCTTTTATCTCAACAAGGGCTTCCTCTGGCCAAAATCCAGGGAATTAGTGCTATTCATTTTCACAAACACGGCATTCAAACACCCAAGGATTTGTTTTCTAGAGCCATCATGAGTCTCCACTCCTAGGATGATCTACGGGTTTAGTTTTGGCTCACTCATTTAGATCATCAGACTTTTGAATTGCTTGTCTCTTCTATTCAGCCGCATCTCCTACATAAACTTGGAATTCAGTCAGTTATGTAAGGAAACATAGGTGCGGAAACAACTTCCTACACTAATCTCTAAAGGAAAGTATTCTGTAAATTCTTTTAAATCCTTACAATTTCAGATTCATTAACTACTTTAACAAATATATTGCAACCATATACCATGCATACAGAAAGTAGAGAATGACACAATGATTTACCTTGGGGAAAACCTTTCGGTAAAAATCCCCAGCACTCCAAAACCTACACAATGTATTATCTTCAACACAACGGTTACAACACACTTGCAATGCAAGTTCTTTCAGGAGATAATCAAAACACATAGACAAATCCAGTAGCTCCAAATTATACCAACAATACACTCTTTTTGTATCCTTTCTTGTAACCCTAAAAAATGCTTATATCATTGCGCTTTCCTTTTTAGGGCAACTCCCAAAGATAGTCGTATTAGGGTTTTACCATTCTCTGAGAAAATAGGGTTTTACCATGGTTGGGATCAAGGATTAGAAGAGTGTACAGTACTCAAATTTATCAGTTGCCACATGTCATTGCATGTCTTCACTTGTCATTGAAATCTCCTAGAAATAGCTCTTACGTGTCATAGGAATCTGTCATAACCATTTCAGCCATGATCTCCTTACACACAATTCAAGATGTTGGTACATCAAGTGCAGTGACACATCAACATGCCAACTAGACATGCACACTCACACTTAATTACATTATTTGCAAGAAATACATTTTACAAAAAAAATAATAAGAATAGGAATTATCCAAGGTTGAGACACCTTATTCCTAACAAGTTAAACCTTGGTGGAAAGATTGGAAATGGTATCTTGACATTCCATTTACCAACTGCAAACCCAAGCTTGGGTACTCTTGGCTGGTGCCTCATTTTCCTATGATTGATCCTCTTAATCATTGTTGGCATTGTTCTTCTTCTCAAAAAAATGGGAGCTAGCATTTCCGCACTATCTTGAATACTATTACTACACCCATAATTTCTCATTTTGCTTGGTGTCTGCATTATCAAGGTTTTCCTTTGGGAGCTTAGCTCCGACACCTGGGTGTGCCTGATTCCAAATGTACATTTTGTGGGCTCTCTGAAACCATTGTTCATATTTTTTTGTTTTTTCGTAGGACCCAAAATTATTGGAGATAGATTCATAGCTTTTTTATGTCATTCTAGCCTGAGCCCTTCTCTTGGCATATGGCTCTCCTTGGTGATTCTCCCAGAATTCCTTCCTAGTATACCTAGATTTGGCATGCTTTTAGGCTCAAGATTTTGTTTTCTCTATGTAAAGATCGTAATGTTTTTATTTTTACTCACATATTTCTATATGTCAATGTTTCTCTTTATGCTAAGGCATCTTTATTTAATAATGTCATGATGCAGATTCAAATACAAGCTGACAAGGTGACCCTTGAGGTCGCCCACTTGCAGGAACTACTTCATCATTGGGGTAATGCCCCATGTACTGTGGCTCAGGTGTTTTCAGATTCCCTCTCATCTGACCGCACACCATCCCAGGGATGGCATCATAGCCAGAGTTCCTTGGCCAAGCACTCCAGAATGTCACGCTCTTGGCGCCACCGCTCTACCTCTGCTCCTTCTAGGAGGACCTCGGCTACTGGTTGGCCTCCTCTACTTGTTTCTACTACTGCTTGGTCGATGGCCAATGTTCTTGCGTGGCCTCCTTCCACTTCTGAAAAATCCCATGCTTGGCTTTGGCTATCTCTCCCAGGCAGGAGGATGGAGAAATGGAGAATGAAGAAAAGATATAGATGATGGGTGGTCACTTCCCGACCAGACCCCTCAGCCCAATGTTTGGGGTAATCCCAATGATAAAGATTCACCTCCCTCTTCTTCTACTGCTCTTGTAGCTTGAGGGCTTCCTTTATATATTTTTTTGATGAATAGTTTTTTGATTCTAGCATGATGTCGTGTGACTCTTCGCGGGGTGATTTTCTATCCCCGATCCTTTTTTTTGAATATTGTACTCTTTTGTTATGTTAATAGAAAAAGCCTCTATTCATCAAAAATACTATATAATTATATTACTATATTATTCATTTTTTTGGTGCAAGTTGTGCTACATTTTATCTATGAGAATTTCTCCTTAATTTTTTTACCTCTTTATATTTTTAAACAAAAAATAACAAATTTAATTTAAACTACAACATAATAAATTTCATCAACTTTCAATCAAGTAAAAAATTATTTACGTAGGTTGGAATCTCCATTAAATTGTATCATTTATGTTTGAAAGCTCTTCCATTAAGATTTTCTATTTCACTTTTCCTACTAGTCAAGAATTGATGATATAATTAATATCTATAAACAAAATCTATTCAAACTATAGCCAATATTTAAACTTTATAATAGTTGAAGAATTTAAAAGAAATAAGCGAGATAATAATAAATATATAAGGAAAGTAATTTGTTTTGAATTATGGAATGATTCATTTGTAATTTTGTACTGTCTTTATGTTTCTCATTGAAATGATAAATATATGGTATTTTTTAAAATTAATCACCAATTATAGAATTTGATTTTTTATATTAGATATAGTTTGATCAAAAATATACCGATAGGATCCAATTGAGTTACATCAAAGAGAGTCCTCCATAGTTGAGGCAAAAACTCCCACAAAAAAGGTAACTACGGAAAGTATTAAGATTCTTATACACAACAAAAGAGCATGAAAAGAAACAAGAGGCCCAAGAGAGGGACTAGTGCAGAATGTCCCTGTGGGTATCAACCCACGCCGTCCATCCCATAGGCCCCTCCATCCAAGCCATGTTTTTTAGTTCCTGAATCTGAGTGAGCATGAGGTTCTGATCTTTCTTAGACTTGAGGTTCTTCCTAATTTCCTTATTGAGTTTAACGCAGGCTTTCTCAAAAGTCTTGTAGTCCTACATATTTCTTTTCCATTCATATCCATGCTTAATCTCGTAGACAAAGAAGGTTGCATGTCCATTTTTAAGGAATCTTTTTAGCTTTTCTTTGTCCATCGTCGTAGTATGGACCTGCACAAAAATTTTAAAATAGGTGAGTCTAAGAAATGGCTCAGTAAGAAGCTTGGGGGTGTCCTGGTACTTTTCCTCATTCCTGCACTTCCAGATCAACTAGAGAATATTAGAAGAAAGAATATTCTAAAAAATATTAGTGTCCTGTTTAATGCCATTGATATTACTAGTGATAATGTCCAGAGTATGAACATCAATAGGATAATAAATACTAAACATATTCCAAAATTTCCTAGAAAAAATACAGTCAAGAAGAATGTGTCTGCTAGTTTCAGGGAGCTTACATAAGCAATAGAGGTCACTTATGTGCTTATCTCTTCTAATCGAAAATCTGTCCAGAGTGACCAGCCATTTAAAGAATTTTATTTTAGGTTCAATGGTGCCTTTCCATAGTTTATTAAAGAGTTTACTCCAAGTTTTGATATCAAGGGAGGCGTACCAAACCGAGTTGACATGGCCGATGATGGAATTGTTATACCCAATAACCTTATAAATATTTCTAGCTTTGATTTTGGATAGAACAACTCCATTAGGCCATTTACATTAAAGGAATCTATGAAAGTCAACAAAGCAGTCAGAAGGAAGGTTAGAAATAGCCTTGGCAATCATGTTATAGGTTTTGTTTTGATATGGAGGGATGTCAAATCTTCTCATGATATTATCCCAGTTGATAAAATTATCATTTTCAAAGAGAGAAACAAGATGAGAGATGCCAAGACTATTCCAATGGCGAGCAGAGCACCCTTGGGTAAGGGCAAGGGGTTTACTAGATAAGTGAAGATTCCACCAGATGGATCTCTCACCATATAAATGCTTATCATCATGGAAATCCTTATTTGTAATATGTATCTTGACTTGATCCCAGTAGCAGTAGTTTTGTGCGATCCTCTCCTAGGGTGGCGGATACCTTTCCAAAGTGTAACCGAATAGCTATAGGCCATAATGAGGAGCAGGTTTCATCTATTCAGGCTAGAAATAGTGGCCCCCTTACTTCACATCCATAGAACCTTACTGTCTCTTAGATGGTCTAGTCTTACAGGAAGTTGACAAAAATGTTTACTTTTAAAGCATGATTTTATTGTAATATTTAGGCGCTATTGGGCAAATCTGACAAAAATCAATGGATTTTAATGATGTGGCATCTCGTTATGGGGTGGAATATACAAACTTACCCCTATCTTTAGGTGTTTCTCTATGATTATTTTTAATAAAATCAAGGAACATTACACAACTCTATGTGATTACCAATCACGCCGTGATTAAGATTTGTTACTGTTTAAGCCCTAACATCCTTTCTTTGATACAACTATTGAATCCTTCATTGCGGCTTCAATATGGGTAAGATTTTTGAATCTTCCTTTGCAACTTTGGTGTGAATCTTGATTTGAAGCTATTAGTAACTCATTGAGGGAATATTTTAGGGTTCGATAAGGGTTCTACAATTTATTTTCACATCACTTATGCATGCATGTTGGTAGAAATTGACATAAATAAGGATCTTCTTGTTGAGATCTCTCTAAGCACATTGGAGGATAGAAGAAAATTGTAGACTATAAGACCATTCCATTTTAATAATGTATATGCTTCAATATTGACCACACTATTGTGTTAAAACGATTACTTGGTGGAAAGATGTATACAACTACCATTATTCGGAAGAAAAAGAAAAATTGGGTCTAGAAGGAATGACTAGTGTTAATGCCTCTAAGAAATTAAATGGAGAGGAAATCCCAAATTGCTCGCAATCAACATTGGGAGTTCAATTTATCCTCCTCCCAGAGTGTGTAATACTATTAGGGGCTCTTTAAAACCAACCAAGGGGATGATTGAGTAGGAAGAGAGTTCAAGAATTTTGTTTGGGAAGGGTGGGCAAAAGTGTATAAAGAAGTTGGATGAGCTTCAACATATTGAAGCCCCAGAAAATTGATCCCAATATGCATATGTTGTATAATGGTGTCATGGATATCAAACTTGATTGGTTATGTAGTATCAACACGATTAAATTCTATTCAAAAAAATTAGGAGATGTTAAATTTCTTGCATATGTTTCTAGATAAGTGTGATTTTTCCAATGATATAGTGTCTGATAGAATCACTGTATTTTCATCCACATTGTAACATCTTGGCTTGTTATTTCTATATGTGGTCTGTGGATATACATGGAATATATACATCATAATTCAAGTGTCAATAAGTTCCATATGTGAATTGTTGATGTTATGTGTTGGACTATATAAAGATAGAGTATTTGTTGTTGGAAAGTCTCAGTTGTTTGAACGCTTTGCATTCCTCTTCCTTTGATGTTTCTATGCTTTGATTTTCAAATATATTTTGTTGATACATAAGGAGATGATATTTTGTGAGTTTTAGGTATTGTGATGCTCTTCACGATGAATTTGGATTGATCAATTAACCTCCTTTACTATTTCTATTTTCTTGAGCCAACATCATTAATTTGGGACCATACAGTTGCATGTGACGATAAAGACAAAATTTTTGGAGTGTTTGGATAATGTGTCAAAATGGTTTTATGCTTCACACATTTTGATTTCCTTTTGTAATAAATCAAAGATAGTGTTTTGGGTTGACAAATTGTATACCACATATTTCATCTAATTAAGTATACCTAATGGATGTAATTATTTATTGCAGAGGATATATACAGGTTCAAATCCTTTTATGGAGTGTATGGTATATGAGAGAGAGGAGTATATTAAAAATAAGTGTGAAGATGTACAAGTGAAAATGAGTTATGAATATTGTGAAACATAATGATGAAGTGGAGAACTGAAATCAACATTTGATAAAATTCCTTTTGTACCATAGTTCATTAAATATCTTTTATCGTAATTATATTACATTATATCTTTTTTTCATCATAAGGGAAATGTCATCTTCAAATTTCATTGGATTTTCATAATATTCTTTGCATAGATCTCTATCATCTTCTAGATCATTGAGATAAAATCTAATTACTCCTTCAAGATCCATTATTTCATGCTTTAGGCTCCATGGCATCCAAATCTTTCTCAAACTCAAACATTGTGTTCAAATGTAGGATCTACTCTAGCTATTAGAATGTTACTTCAAGAACTTGATTTTGATACCAAATTTTGAACACTTCTAGAGAGAGAGAGAGAGAGAGAGAGAGAGAGAGCCAATCATTAATTATTCATTCCACTAAACATATTTTCATAAGTAAACATACACAAGAACGCCAAAATTTTACATGGAAAATGCAATGTGTAAAAAACCACAGCAGGATCCAACTCTCATTTATGAAAAATTCATTACAATATATTTAGACACACAACATTAGGGAAATATACAAGGGACTTGTGGACTAAAGATCATTTTTATATATTAGAGACCATTTACAAATATCATCTCCTTTCGAGCAAACACACTAGAAACCATAAGCCAACTAAGAAGGCTAAGAGTCACACAAGATGTCCCTATGGGGATTTGAAATCAAGTCTCCATAATGAAAACCCAAAGCTGAAACCAATTGAGCTCAAAGGTTTTCAACAAAGACAAGAAAAGAAAGTAAAAGATAAAGGATTAATCCAAGAATAAAAATGAAGATTAAAAATATTTCACTCTAGTGTGGAACAAGAATATTCTCAAGAAGTCTACTTTTTCTCAAAGCTAGTATTCTCAATCCTTCAATGGTAATTAATTTCAATGCAATAAGTTTAGAGATGGAGCTAGTGACTATACAATCTATATCAAATATTAACAATTTAATGGTCAACGCTATTCTTGGAATAAATTTGGACATAAATTTAATGAGTGTGGGAGTAGGATGATAAGAAATGGTTTCATTAATGTAAAAAATGTTAGGAATATTCAATATTCCAATGGTTATTGTTATGCATGAAAAAAATCTAGGCTCAAGGATTTTGAGTGTAGATCAAGCAAATTACAAGGAGTGGAAATGGCCTGCAACATGGTTCTACTTGTTACAATTTGAATAAATTGGGACACATTTCTAGATTTTGTACTAAAAGGAAAATTAATTCCATTGAATAATATAGATATAGAAAGAGAAAAGGAGAGTATACACAATACATGGATCAAGAAATCAAGAAATAAGAAAGGAAAAGGATGAGTATGTACCTCATAGTGGTGCAAATGTTTCTTCTAGAAACTAAGGAGTATAGTTTGAGGGGATGTTTTTATTGAAAAAATGTTTTTGGCCATCCTTAAGGTTTTTATGCTAGATATTTTTAAGCATGGATAATCTTTTGAAAAAAATTCCAAAGCTTTTCTAATCTTTGAAGAGACTTGTAAAGGATTTCATGATCACTGTGTATATAGAGGATTGTATTTTAAATCTTTGTGTGTACCTTATCTAATATATTCAATGAAAATCACTTAGGGTTTCTGAAGACATGTTATACTTTATTTTTGGATATTTTTTTTGTCACTTTCATTTTTAAAATTGAATAGAAGTTTTGTGCAAAGATCTCTCTTGTTGTGAAGAGTGTGAAACCCTAGAAATTGTTTTCTTAGGTATTTTATCATTTTAAATCTATTTGTTTTGAAGTGTAGAAGTTGGGATGACTACACATATTAGGTTTGATGCTTCAATGAATCTTTGACTAAAACTTCATCCATATCCCTTTGTGGTAATGGAAAAGGTTAAAGAATATGCATTTTCAAA
Organism: Thuja plicata; assembly: GCA_018584345.1. NCBI lineage: Eukaryota > Viridiplantae > Streptophyta > Pinopsida > Cupressales > Cupressaceae > Thuja > Thuja plicata. The sequence continues at coordinate 29,324 of MU224298.1, read as the reverse complement.
AGTTCAAGTGGATGTGACTTACATTGAAGATATTCTAGGGCATATGTTCATGTGTGATTAATAGAGATAAGCCAAATGAAATTCAATCATTTATGGATGAAGCTGGTAGCAAGTGATTTGAAGATATTCAAACCAAAATACAAGCACATTATAGAGAAGGGTATGGACATCTAGAGAGATTTTATAGATTTCAGCTATGAGAATGATTGAATTTGGATCATATTAAAAAGAATTTATCATATTTTAATATATTTAGACATGTATAAAATAACTCAGGATGGCATTAGGGAATTAAAAAGATTGTATTTTTCTAGAACAATTTCAGCTTTGAAGACAATAAATAATAACATGGTTAACAAGCTAATTAATGTGCATTTTGACAACCAAAATATGAAAGGTGAAGACATCAAGGATGCCAATTTCTGATTGTAATTTTTTTATTAAGAAAAAAAATTAAAATTTATTTTTAAATAAAATTAAAATGTATTAGTTCAAATGCAATAAATGTGGGATAAAATCCTTGACTCCCATGCAACACATTGACACATCTCCTAATACATGGTGTTTCCCCAACCTGCCACGTAGACAACACACAACATCACATGCGGAGAGGTTACCCCTCCAAGACTTGACATCAACACTTTTAGTCATCTGACATGAGATCGCACCTTCCCACGTCATTTTTCATATAAATGCATTGGCATTCTTTTATGACAAGCATACACCCATAAAATTTAGGCTTGTGAAATATTGAAATTAGGATTGAATCAACAACTTTTGAAACATTTTGACCACCTCATCATTTGCATTTTTTATTTTTGATTCCAATCATGGAGGCTCAAATATGAACCACACGAGATTCTTTTTCAATGCAATTTCTTTATTTGGACTAATTTTTCATGCAATTCATAGTGGTGGAATTATTTTCTAATTTTGGTGGACCTATTTTTGGGAATTCTCAATTTTTATGATTGTACCTATCTAATCCTTGATTTTGCAACTCTCAATGTTCTATTTAGGCTCATACGTACACATTTTTAGGTGTCATTTTTTAAATTGCATAATTTTCACGTACTTCTCATTTTTTCTATGAGATTGCAATCATTGTGAGTGGACATATCACTTTTAGAACTTGGTCTATTTTAGCACATATAGTTGCTTGGATATCTTATAGATATTGTGCATTATTCATTTGAGTCTACTATAGCCTATTTTTGGTAGTTGTAATCACAAAGTAAGAATTCCACTTTTCATTTTTTTTCCAAGTGGCAATTATACACGCACTAAGTATAAAGTGCCAAAACTATATTTTTTTTAGTGGGGGGTTTTATTTGATTCAGTGAATTTGGTGGGGTTTATTGTGTGATTTTTCCTCTCTTTGTGCTCTTAATATTTGCATTATGGGTTCTCTCAAGTTTCCTCCTTTGATTCCATATAATTATGCATCAAGGAAAATACATGCTTGGAGAAAACTTATGGAAAAATGACTCACTCATTACATTGATGGTACTATTTTAGGACCATCTAATCCTAAAGATGATCCAAATTATCAAGTGGAGCATCTCACTAAAAATAAAATATCTCTTAGAACATTGAGTAAGTATATTTCAATTGATCTCATTTTTCACATTAATAAGTGTAAGATAATCAAAGAGGCTTGGAACAAACTTGCTAATTTGTCTATCAAGATTGATGAGGTTAGAAACTAAAAATTAGAAAACTATCTCAAAAAATTTATATCCTAAGAAATTTGATGCAGAGCTTGTACAATAGTAGGTTATTGGACCCACACAACTCCTTACAATCCACCTTCTAAGATGCAATAAACAATAACATCAAGCACTTAGGCTTGTCAAGGTTACTCTTTGTGTCCTTGTTCCTATTTTTTACTCCCAACACACAAATTTAAAATGACCAATGTGTTAGGGATTTTTCTTGCATGAACTATACTGCTTGAAATATCTATTTGAATCTTGTTACCTCCTAATCCTGATTCACAGCTCAGAGGCAAGAAAAGCCTAATTGCTAAGGACTAAACAATATCCTTCTTCATTTTTGAGCTCCACAGATGCTCAGGCAGGTTTTACCTTATAAGATGACTGTTAACACAGTATTTGTTAATGTG
>MU224298.1:6919-20965 GCA_018584345.1 Thuja plicata | reverse complement strand
GAGTAACCTTTCTGTTCTGGCGACATCCCGACTGAGGGAAATCACATAACATATAACTGTTAGTCGCATGGTCGTGACTGTTATCTCTTAACCATCTTTTAATCACGAGACCACGCGACTGCAGGTTTTCCTTAACTGTTTGACTGTTCTGATCCAGCGATCACGCGACATGAAGAAAGGCGCAAGGTCAGAAGAAATTTTGTTGACTTGCCTTTTCTTCATGCGATCACCCGACTGAGGGTGGGTCCCATTCATTCTTTTAAACTTCATAACACAATATCAAGCGACAACCTGACCAAAGGAAGATCGCTAAGTCTCGAGACACTCAGAGAATATTCTGTTTTTACACGAGACTAAGTGACACAAGGCAAAATCGAAGTCGGGAGATCATTTGGCATATTTGTTTTGATTCACACGATCTTGCGCTCTGACTTAACTTGTTAAATAGCACATGCCTTAAGTAACTTGAAAAAGGTAACGACAAAATAGAAAGACATGGCTAAGGGTTTAAAATGCATCGTTTAACATTAGGTCTTAGGGTTTTTGCAGGGTTTTAACAAGATTTTAACATGGAATAGGCATGAAAACCTGCAAACTTTTAGAGAAGAAGGCAAGGAATAGGGCAAAACAGCAAAAAACGAAATACAACCAACACAATGGTTTAAATTGAAGGTATCAATGGAAATCTTATACTTCTACCAAGTTCACAAAAGATCAAGACCCAACTCCACTACAGCACTCTTAAATCCCAACCAAGTACACAAACGTAATAGGCCTTTTAGATTTGGTTTACAAGGAAAGTGATGGGAAATGGGTTCATGGAATGGATCCAACCTCTTGAAAGTGTTCTCCTAACTCCAACTAAGGATTCTCAAACATTCATTTCCATTCTACAACTCCCACATTTGGAAATATACACATTACCATTTATTTTTGAGACTAAACACAATCCAGTTTAGATTAGGGCTTGATGGCAAGGCTAGAAAACCTATTCATCTAACCCTCGAGATTTTGGAATATCAAAATAAATAGACCTAACTTGAATTTCACTAAGGTTCATGAGAATCCATTGGTTAAAATGCAAGTTAGGGCTCTATTTGTGAAGTAATCCTGAGAATTGAGGGTTTCGGACCAACTCTATCATAAAATTCAATAACTCCCACCAAAATTCAAATTAGAGGATTAGAACACTCTCATTTGCAATGTAATTCAAGTACCTTAACTATCAGATTTATTTTTCATCCAAATGTTAACCTGTGTTCACGTATAGTACGGAAGAATGCCAGAAAATGCTCGAAATCAGACTTCTTTTATTTTGTAACCATCAAAATTTTCATTCAACATCATCCTCAATCCAAGAAGGATTCTCAAGGACATATAGACCAATCCCAATGGTCATAAATAATTTTTAACTAGCTTTGACCATTGGTGATCCCATTTTAATAATGCAAGCAACATTTGAAAAGTTGCAAATGCAACTTTTCAAAGTTGCACGACAACATTTGTGCACTTTTGACAATTTTGACAAAATGAACCTTGTGAGTAAAAAACATCATAAGGAGACTCCTAAGGTATTAAGAGACCTAAAAACACATAAAAAAACCCATATAATCCTATGCTATACCCCTTGGGTCACATCCAAGCCCAATGAATTAAGAAGCCCTTAAGGTTTATAATGCACCTCAAAGACTACTAGTCTTACAAAATAGGCTTCGTGGTTACATTATTTTGATCCTTAGAACCCAAACACACATAAAAGAAACTCCTAACAAATTATATCCCTTGTAGACCATCATGATGTTAGAGTAACTGAGAGGGGGGGTGAATCAGTGGCCTCAAAAATTAATCCAATATCAACCACAAAAAAATTATATCTCAAATATAAACCTCTAATTATCTTCAGTCCTACAAGATGTATGCCCTGAAATATTCTTACCAAATAACTACTGCTCGGAGCTCACTTTTAAACCTTTTACTTAAGATTTACCAAATAGCAATCTATCATTTACCAAAATATAGTAAATAACTTAGTGTTTATCGATCATTCTATTTTAGTAATGTGTAAAGAAAAACATGAAAGAAATGACTCATAAACACATTTGGCACATGGATTTTTAACATGGAAACCTTGTTAAGGTAAAAACCACTTGGGACCGGTAACCCAAAATTTTCACTCTTCTAAAGTGAGCTCGGTGAAGATCCAACCCTGTTAAAGGTTACAAACACATTGTTAAGTGCAACCTTGTTAGAGGATTTAATACTAACAATTTATCACTTCACATCTGGCATCTCTCTATGATATCTTCATGATAAACCTTTTTATACTCCTTGGGATGTATCTCAATATAAAAAGGATTTGTTTAGATCCTTCTCGATTCAGAGACTTTTATGATTCAATGGTTAAACTGAAATAGTATATGATTAGTTCATAAATACAACTATACTTTGTAGATCTTCAAATCTATTGTAAGCTCATAATACCTTTCTGATCAATAGTTACCTTCAATACCTTTTCTCCACTTCTTTCTGCTCGGTGATGTTGTGCTTCTCTGTTGTTCGGTGTCTGCAGAAATACTAGCTTTGTTCTTCAGCTTGTTTGATCAGGTCTAAATGAAGAATTATGTATTCATTAGTTTCTCTTTAGCGTCATCTTCTCTATTCACTCCCCTAATTCATAATGAATTAGCTTGTCTCTTTATAGACATAATTTCACCATTTCTAATTCCTTGACTTTATTGTTCTTGGCATGATCCAAAATTCTCACCTTTCTTGCTTTAATTTAGTTTTATCCCGCGGATTTTTCTTTGACAACTAGAATAAAACTAATTTAAAACTTTAGCTTATCTCTGGCTTTTAACTTGTCAATGAAAAAAAAGTAATCAACCACTTAACTCCTTCTTTAGCTCTTGCCAGCTAATTCCTTTTTCATTTCTGAACTTCAGTTCTTTTCGGTGTTTAACTCCTTGTTAGGCTCAGTATTGACTTCAATTGTCCTCTTGCATCTCTGTCTGTCAGGGTTGTTTGTTCGTCGGGTAGCACTGTGGTTCTACTCATCGATAATTCTTGTGGTTCTTCTCATCGGTATCTCTTGTGGTTATGCTCATCAGTAATGCTTGTGGTTTTTCTCATCAGTATCATTGTGACTCTTCTCTCGGGGTTCTCTGACTATAATACCCCTCTAACCCTAATACAATTTTTTTAATGAAGTAAGATCTTTAGATGTTTCCTTATAGTTTAATACTTGTTTTCCTATAAGTTGTTTATAATGATTTCATTGGCTTGTACCTTAGAATTCTAGTATCAGACATAATATCTAAAGGTATCATTTGTGTATGTGTTTTCCTCCATGTGGTCATTGAGGACCTTCAAGACTTGTCTGAATACAGTTAGGATGTTATATGATATGTACTTGAGGAATATATATTCTTCTATCAATGTTTCTTTTCATGAATCTCGTATCTCGCTTAATGATTTAGGATATTTCTCATGATTATGTTGATTTATTATTAGTATCAATTATAGACTAACCCAATGCTCAAGATTCTAACCCTCATTATGATAATGCTACATTATTTGTGTGTTTGTGTGTGTGTGTGTGTCTCTCTCTCTCTCTCTCTCTCTCTCTATATATATATATATATGATGTGTTTTCATGATTTGGGATGAAGTCGTAGTTACTCACATGGATGAGGTCCACATGATGTATCAATCCCGATCATCTGTCTGCAATGTCTTCTTTTATATGTACATCGATGCAATTGTATTTCTCTTTGTGATGCAGGCTTGCAAGTACTAGGCATCGACTTCACCTGGCTTCACAGGTCTGAGCGTGCCCCAGAATCCTGGATCATTGTTGTTGTTATGGAGATAGTACCAAGTCTCGCAAGACTAGTCTAGCCTTGATCCCTGCTCCTGAGTTGGGTCTTTTGGATTTTTCCTTTGATTGTGGATTAATGTCTGATTATGGTTGCTTGGTATTTGATCATTGTGGATATTCGTTATAGTCTCTAGGACTAGGTGAATATTATTTTTTGGTTGGATTATTAGTTAGTAATAATTTGATGAGCTTATGGAATTAAATATATGGTAATAAGCCTTTTCTAAGTGTGTTCATTAAAGCATGATTATAATAGTAATATTTTCATGGATAAATACACACACACACACACAGATATATATATGTGTGTGTGTGTGTGTGTGTGTGTGTGTGTGTAAATGTGTTTTAATGTGAGTGTTTATGTATTATTTATTTATTTATCTCCTTACAATTATAATGAAGGGATTAACTATTGTGTGTAATTAAAACCACTTCCTCCTTGGATAAAATAAAGGTAAATTACTTATTGTTCTTTAAAAAGAGAAAGTAACTAATCTTTATCTAAAGTGATAGTGAGAGTAAAATAAAAGAATTTACTTACCACATAAAAACAAAACAATAGTAACTAAAGTGCTAAATAAACTAAAAGCATGCTCAGGAAACTATCTACATATTAACTTATCTAAAGACTATTAAAATCCAAACTAATAACCAAAAGATTGTTTGTGGATGTTTGCTTCGGTTGAAAATTCTCGAGCAGCCAATCCTACCACATATTTATGTAAGGATTTTTGGAAAGTAAAGAGGAAGGAAGAGAACAGAGAAATTATATATGGAGAACTGTATATCTGAAACTATTAGAAAGATTACGGGAAACATTTGGAGAATATTTGATTGATTGGAAGGCTTGAGGAGAATAGGCTTGGCTGGAGTGGAGTTGGAATTGCTTCAAAGGTTTCTCAGCAGGACTACAGGTAAGCTCGACCTGGAAATGAGAATCTTGTTCATGTGATTGCTATGTTTTAATGTGGTTATTTTACTATCTACTATAGTTGTGTGATCAATGGAAAATCTTTTATGACTATTTTTAATATTATCCTGTCTACTATGAATTAAATAATAAGTGTATACCTTATGATGAATAATGTTTATGAACTATTATTTATCTATTCCTCTTTGTCGATTGTCACCTTAGAATAAATTGGCTTTTAGATGGAACCTCTTTCTGTTGATGTTATACAAACTTCTATCTTGATTAGAATAATGTCTTCTCGTGGTCAACTTTCTGCACCTTGCACCTATGGGCAGGAACTAAATAGGTTTTCCACAAAGGTAGGATGCGTTTGAGGGATGTTTCATAAGGAGAATTGAGGGATCTCAACTGGGTATCTCTCTGATTCTTCTTTCTAGGCCTCCATCTTATCCAGTTTTACCCGGAAGGTCAAATATGGTGTTTGTTGTCTTGAGTGCACACAGTCCTGACCGCCTGCATAGAACTGGGCACCACCTACGCAAGATGCATGACCACCTACATATAATTCCCCACCTACGTAGGTTGTACCACCTACACAGCTTGGGTAACCACCTGCGTAGCTTAGGGTTCCACCTACGCAGGACTCTTCCAGTTTGATTTTTTGGGTTTTCAAAAGGGCTTAAGGTGTTGTGTTGACCCGGGGTTGACCCTAGGGGGTGTGTAAACTTGTAGGACACTTATTTTTCATATGGTATTATTTTTAGGATCTTTTGGAACCCTCTCAATAGTTTGGATAATTTTGGGAACCTAGATTAGGGTTAGGGTGGTCTCAGCCCGATTTCACCCTTAGGGAAAAACATAAAATGTAACATTTAAGTATAAGCTACATACTCTTAATTCCTCATAATTTAAGTAAAAATTTATGTAATACCTTCCAGGATGTTTGAGAGTGGTTTCAGCCTCCTAGGAGTTCAAATAAAGATTCTAGATTTTGTAGATTTTAGGAAATTTTTGACTTAGCCAAATTTCAGGAATCAACGTGTTTTCTGCAATATGATATTGTTATGATGTTTTGTGGTTTGAGCTGGTAAGAAAAGGAACTAGTTATATATTTTTGTATAATACTTGATGATTGGTGCATTTTGATGTCTTGTTATGTGTTATTTACCATCTTGAATGTCATATTAGGGTTTAGGACTATCTAGTGGACTAGGGTCATTCAGTGATCTCCTAAACCCAATCCTAGATTACTATGATGCTATAATTTATGTTTCTATGAGTTTCATGATGTTATTATGTTGTTGAGAATCCCTTTTGATGCATTTGATGCAATTTGGATGTGTTTTATCTATCTGTGTACTTGATTGTGGTTTAGGGTTGTCCAAAGGATTCATGACAACTAGTGCTTTCCTAAACTAAATCATTTGATGTTGTAAACACATGTGTACCCATGGTACTTATCTTTACGTGCATTGATGATGTTTTTTAGAGGTAGGGAACCTAAGAACACTAGGTGAGTGGCTCGCAGTTGGGGGTTGGGGCCCTAAGTGGCTAGTATAAGGACAACCCACTGGTGAGTTGTTTAATCCAATGAAAACATTAATAAAATTATGGGAAGGGGTACTATACATTAACTAAGATAAGCCTCGCCCATGGTGGTAGTGCTAGTATAGGCTACGCATGAGAGTGGGAGAAGGTGCTATTGCGATAGCACAATCGAATAGTCTCGTCCCTATGAGATATGTTCGGTTCCGCATGTGCCTACTTGGGGGTTGGGGCCCAGAGTAGCTTACCAGGATAACCCAAGGGGTGAGGGCTATGTGATGACACTCACCTAGCGTGTGTCTTAGAGTTCCTACCAATGTGATTTTTGTCTTTGTGATCTTATTGTGTTTTCTATTGTGTGATGTTTTAGGAAGGGCTATCATTACCTTAGGAGTATCCTAGTTGTTACCTTCTTGCGTGGACCTTGGTCTCTATCTCCTAGCATGGTAGAGTGGACTCTTTTTGGATCCACATGGTTGGGTGGTTAATCTTTATTTATCGAGCTACTATTCATGGTTAGATGGATGTTCTTGGCTTCTGTTCCTTCTGGATTATCAGTTTTGAAGTCTTCTTATTGTATATGTAAAGATGTGCTTATGCATGTGCATTCTTGTAAAAGAGATCTCTTGTAAATCATTGGATATAATGATATGATGTATATCAATGTAATTCAAAGCAATGTATAAGGGAATGGGTAGATCTAGGAAAAAGGAAAGGGAAAATATTATATGTTATCAATATGAAAAGATAATTGTTTAGGGTATTTATTCACGTATCTTTTATTACTTTTGGTATCCAAGAAATGATCTTAGATTTAGTATGAAATAATGTATGGTTGTGGAAAACTATGATGAATTAATGAATCTATGAATAAATAGCTATAGAATTTAATATTAGATTATGTTTACTATGTTTCACAAATGCGTGTGGAATAATATAGTATATAGGGCATTGCATATCTATTGAATGTCTATCTTTCACCTAAATTCTTAATGAATAGTGTAAATAATGACATAAGTTTAGCACATGATAACCCACATAGATGCATGTTAAATATGTTAAGAATGATGGTAAGATTATCCATGTAACTTAATGTTAAGAGTAAAGGAATGAATTGCAAACTTATATTAATCAATCAATGCCTTAATGGGTAAATGAATAGATTAGATTATGTTTCTTTTATAGCAGTGTTAGGGAACCTGTGAGGACTTAGATTAGTTGTAATATTTCATTGAAAAATATATATATACATCTCTTAGTAGTTAGTTGGCTTGTCCTCCTAGGTTCCCTAGTGGGGCATGACATCTTGGTATCAGAGCCCTAGGTTCCACACTAGGAACTTTGGGACTCATAGCTCACCTATGCATAACATTGAATATTTTATCTTTATCTCCTTTGTTTTCATTTGTATGCCAGCAAAATTTGAACCTTAGGAAATGAAGGCTTTATTTCTTGTATTTATGATACATTGTCTTATAAGGGTACACCTATTCTCTATAATTGAGTTTTATTACAACTTATTTTTTTACATTCTGAGATTAATGAAATATTAAAGGATGCTTTCCATAAATAGAATGTTAAGGAATTCCCTAGACTTGTGTGCGTCATCTTCTTGATAAATGACATTGTTATTCCTAGAAAAGCCAAAGGTAAAAGGATATTTGATGCTTTGAAGGTAATATTATCTCCTGACCCTACCTATTATATATTTTCTTTGTTGTGAACTCTATTTTCTTATAATGCCCAGTTGACTTCCTTCTTAGAAATGAATTGCTTGCGCACCTTTAATGTGAGGAAATAAATGATTGTGTTAGTACTTGATAGGACTGAAATGGTAATAATTAAATTTCATGGCTAATAATCTGTACCTAGGAAAGCTGTGAAAAATTTGGTGTCATTTCTTGGTTTATATTTTGAAAAAGAATTTTTTTTCTCTTATTCTTGGTAAAAGATGAAAGAGAGTGGTAGCATAGATCATTGTGGGAAAGGAGAAACTAGGACACAGGAGTGAATAAGGTTATATAATAATAGTTTGAATGATCTCTCTCTTTCCCCTCTCTGGTGACTTCTTGAAGTAGGAACTTGAAATGTAAGGAACCAATAATTTATTTCCATGTGTATTTCTCTCTGTCTCTCTCTCTTCCCTCTTAATAAATAATTTTTGAAGGAATAACATTGTTTAAGAAAAGGCAAGAATATATTAGGAAAATTTTTAAATGCTTAATTAGGAAAGCCTTGGGTGAAGGACTTACGTCCCCAAGATCTTATCATAGGCTATAATTCACATTTGCTTTTTGGAAGAAGAATTTGTATCCCTATGTTTGGTAGGGATTTATATCCTTTCTGCATGCCATGTTAATTTGCACAGAAGATGAGTAAGATAACATAATCAATGAGGTATAGGGAAAAGTATGAATGACCATGGATTATCTATACTAATGAGGGAAGTTGTTTTAATAAATATATGTCTTTTTGGATACCTAGTGAGTGGTTAGGATCCTAGATGAGTATTATGGAAAAAAATTCAAGTTTTATATACATTGTAATCAACACCTTAGTAGTAATTAATAACATTAAGTGATTGATTGACTATGAACAAGAAGTGGTTGTGGTAAATAAATGCTATAAGAATATTGTTATGTATGTTACTAAATTTCTACTTGGATACGGGATTATCTCAAAGGTTTAAATGGTAGAAATTAAATTTATGTACATTAGTTATTGTTATCAATTTAAATGTTGTGGTTATGAAGATAGTAGTATGAATCATGTGCTTTTTCCTCTCTTGATGGATCTATAATCATTATGAAATAGGGAACTTGAAAGAACTATTTTACATTGTTGTTTGACATTAATTAAATGCTATATGGAAACTGCCTGACATGTAAACTTGGAAAAAGTGTAAATATAAATAGTAAGCTTGGAGAAGGAATCCTAGCTTAATAAATAATGGTGCAATAAAATTGGAAATTGATTAGATCTCCTCTAGGGGTGTGAATGTGTTTTTTGAAATCAAACCCTATAATTATTATGAAATATGACTTAGAATATATGTATTGTAAATGTGTATGTGTCCTAAGTCTTGAAAGTATAATTACATCTTGATGAAAAACAATACTGTTTACTTGCTAAAAGAGGTTGTTTTATGTCTTCTAAAAGATTTCTTATAAAATTGTGCTTTATCGCGAATGGTAAGTATATGGATTGTTTTAGTTTCATGATTACAAAATTAAGTAACAATTGTTTGATATATTACCTTCATGAACATAATAAATATAAATGCTATAAACCTCTCTTTGTTTGTCATATATAGTTGGTAAGGAATGCAAATTTTAGAACCCTATTAGAAATAAAGTCTCATATTTTGTATTTTGTAGGATTAGATTAGATCTCAAAATGGGAAAGTGTATCATAAAATTCCACCTTTCATATTAGTTACCATAGATAGGAACTTTAATATTGTGAAATAAAGTGATAATTTCAATTGGAAAAACATGCATTTTCCTAATGTAATAATATTAGTGAGTAAACACGAATACCTTAGAGTTTGAAGTTGATGACAATTCTGTTGAAGTAATACTCTAATCTTATCTCTTGACAAACTTACTGCATTAAGTGAAAGAATCAGATAGGAAATTCTTTTTTGAAAGTCTCTTACCCTTGGAACCAAGTTAATCTACACTATAATTGTAAAAAGATAGGATTTATCAACACTCCTCATAGGAGAATTATGCCTGCAGTCATTAAATTAGCTTCTAGAGTAGCAATATTGCAATTCTATTTGATAATAGTTTATAGCTTATGGGTATAGTTCATTTCATCTCTTCCAACTTCTAGGAGTAAGTCAAATCTAAGGGGGGAGGATGTAATACCCCTCTAACCCTAATACAATTATTTTGAATGAAGTAAGATCTTTAGATGTTTCCTTATAGCTTAATACTTGTTTTCCTATAAGTTGTTTATAATGATTTCATCAGCTTGTACCTGAGAATTCTAGTATCAGACATAATATCTAAAGGTATCATTTGCATATGTGTTTTCCTCCATGTGGTTGTTGAGGACCTTCAAGACTTGTCTGAATATAGTTAGGATATCATATGATATGTACTTGAAGGATATATATTCTTCTATCAATGTTTCTTTTTATGAATCTCGTATCTCACTTAATGATTTAGGATATTTCTCATGATTATGTTGATTTATTATTAGTATCGATTATAGACTAACCCAATGCTCAAGATTCTAACCCTCATTATGATAATGCTACATTATTTGTATGTTTGTGTGTGTGTGTGTGTGTGTGTGTGTGTGTGTGTGTGGATGATGTGTTTTCACGATTCAGGACGAAGTCATAGTTACTCACATGGATGAGGTCCACATGATGTATCAATCATGATCATCTATCTGCAATGTCTTCTTTTATATGTACATCGATGTACATGTATTTCTCTCTGTGATGTAGGCTTGCAGGTACTAGGCATCGACTTCACGTGGCTTCATAGGTCTGAGTGTGCCCCAAAATCCTTGATCATTGTTGTTGTATGGAGACAGTACCAAGTCCCGCAATACTATCCTATCCCTGATCCCTGCACCCGGGTTGGGTCTTTTGGATTTTTCCTTTGATCGTGGATTGATGTCTGATTATGGTTGCTTGGTATTTGATCATTGTGGATATTCGTTATAGTCCCTAGGACTAGGTGAATATTATTTTATGGTTGGATTATCAGTTAGTAGTAATTTGATGGTCTTATGGAATTAAGTATATGGTAATAAGCCCTTTCTAAGTGTGTTCATTAAAGCATGATTATAATAGTAATATTTGCATGGATATATATACACATAGGCATATGGGTGCACACATATGCATATGTCTATATATATGTTTATATTAATATGTATATATAAATGTGTTTTAATGTGAGTGTTTATGTATTTATTTATTTATTTATTTATGTCCTTATAATTATAATGAAGGGATCAACTATTATGTATAATTAAAACCACTTCATCCTTGGATAAGATAAAGGTAAATTACTTATGTTTCTTTAAAGAGAGAAAGTAACTAATCTCTATCTAAAGTGATAGTGAGAGTAAAATAAAAGAATTTACTTACAACATAAAAATAAAACAATAGTAACTAAAGTGCTAAATAAACTAAAAGCATTCTTGGGAAACTATCTACATATTAATTTATCTAAAGACTATTAAAATCCAAAATAATAACCAAAATATGGTTTGTGGATGGTTGCTTCGGTTGAAACTTCCTGAGCAACCAATCCTACCACATATTTATGTAAGGAGTTTTGGAAAGTAAAGAGGAAGGAAGAGAACCGAGAAATTATATATGGAGAACTATATACTTGAAACTATTAGAAAGATTAGGGGAAGCTTTTGGAGAATATCTGGTTGATTGGAAGGCTTAAGGAGATTAGGCTTGGCTAGAGTGGAATTGGAATTACTTCAAAGGTTTCTCTGCGGGACTCCAGGTAGGCTCTACCCGAAAAAGAGAATCATGTTCATGTGATTGCTATGTTTTAATTTGGTTGTTTTACTGTCTTTTATAGTTGTGTGATCAATGGAAAATCTTTTATGACTATTTTTAATATTATCCTATCTGGTATGAATTAAATAATGATTGTATACCTTATGATGAATAATGTTTATGAACTATTATTTATATGTTCCTCTTTGTGGATTGTTACCTTCGAATGTATTGGCTTTTAGATGGAACCTCTTTCTATTGATGTTATACAAACTAACTTCTTGATTAGAATAATGTCTTCTGGTGGTCACCTTTCTACATGTTGCACCTATGGGAAGGAACTAAATAGGTTTACCAAAAAGGTAGGATGTGTTTGAGGGATGTTTTGGAAGGAGAACTGAGGGATCTCACCTGGGTATCTCTCTAATTCTTCTTTCTAGGCCTCCATCTTATCCAGTTTTACTCAGAAGGTCAAATATGGTGGTTGTTTTCTTGAGTGCACACAGTCCTGACCGGCTGCGTAGAATTGGGCACCACCTATGTAGGATGCATGACCACTTGCATAGAATTCCCCACCTGCATAGGTTGTACCACCTATGCAGCTTGGGTAACCACCTGCACAACTTAGGTTACCACCTACGTGATGACATGTAACTTATTAAATGTTTGATAATGTTAAGTTGAAGATAATTCAAGTCATTAAATCAATTAATGGATTATATTGTCATTGATGTCAACTTGATATCATTTCTATGGTCATGTACATAATGCCAAAGACTTTAGATAACCAAAGGAACCAAGGTTATGCTTTCAGTAATTCACAAAAGTCATGTATTCACTAAGTGACAAACAACACCAACAAAGTGCACACCGATAGACAAAGAAAAGAAGAACGGTCACAGTGATACCCAACGATCAGAAGCAAAGTGTTTCCCGATGAAGAAAAAACTATAGAGTGCCCGATGAGAAAATTCAGAAGGTTTCCCAATGAATAAATATCCAATGATGTCCGACGGACGAAGATCACAAAGCTAATTTGAGTCTCACCAACAGATCAGTCAGTCCTCACCAACAGATTAGTCAGTTGTGACCAACATAACAGAGAGTTCAGAAAATGACAAAATATCTAGCTGGCAGAGCTAAATAAGGACTTAACTGGTTTTCTACCTTGTTTTATTCGACTAGAGATAAGTGATTGATTTAAATCTGATTTGTATAGTTGGCAAGAAGATATCTACGAGACAAATCAAGAGTTATGCTTTAAATCTAATTGGCTAGATTTTTTATCATGCCAAGAATCAAGAATCAAGAAATAATGAATATTATGTCTATATAAGAGACAAGCTTAATTCATTTATGAATGAGATTAAGGGGAGTAAATAAAAAGAGGATGCTGAAGAGAAACTAATGAAGAACAACTTCATGCAGTGTTAATCAAACAAGATGATGGAAGAGCTAAGGAATTATGAGGACACTGATGAACAGTGAGCACAACATCACAAAGAAAAAATTATGGAGCACAAGGATTGAATTGATACATTGGTCAAAGAGGTAATGTACTTAAATAGATCTAAAAATATGCAATTAAAAGTTGCAATATGAATAGGTCATAGTATTTCATTTTAACCATTTGTTAGGGATTTTTCTTGCATGAACTGTACTGCTTGAAATGTCTATTTGAATCTTATTAACTCTTAATCCTGATTAATAGTTCAGAGACAAGAAAAGCCTAATTGCTAAGGACTTAAACAATATCCTTCTTCGTTTTTGAGCTCCACAGATGCTCAAGCAGGTTTTACCTTATAAGATGACTGATAACACAGTATTTGTTAATGTGGACACTGATTTGTCATGTATCTCTATTGAACCAGCTTATAAAACACCTTGTAAATGACCAAGCATAATCATATATAGGTTTTAACCATATAAATCACAATCTTAAATATGACAGGAAACCAGTGATACAAGGATTTCAATCCTTCTTCCTTCTTTGTAGGAGGGTTAACCTAATAGATTCTCTCTTTAAGGAATCAATAACATGGACTGTGTCCTGCTGACAGAGGTCCCTTATAAGTTATGCTTATGTGTTCTTAGTAACAGATTATTTAAATTGATTTGGTGTTTGAAAACTCAGAACATATGAAACATAGATAGATATTCAAATAGGCTTCTGAACCAGTGCCTATCCTTTGGGCTGCAGAGTCAATAATAAGTAAAGAAATGATATAA
>MU224297.1:3893907-3905697 GCA_018584345.1 Thuja plicata | reverse complement strand
GCTACTTTGAACAACTAGTGGAAGCATCAAGAAGACCTAAAGATTCTTCTGGATTAGGTCACACTAAACAACATACAACCACTGAAGAAGGAGAATCATCTAAGACAGGTGAAAGAAGGTATGCAAAGCCAAGAAAGAACAAACCTGTTTGCCACCACTATGGGAAACCAGGTCATATAGCAAACATTTTCCAAAGAAAGAATGGTAAGTCCAATCCTAAAACTAACGTTAAAGGTTATTGCTTTAACTGTAATAAGTTTGGACATCAAGCACGTGAATGTAAGTCAAAGGCAAGCAATGCACCTTCCACACCTAGATTCAATGGTAATTGTTATAATTGTCAGAAATATGGTCATAGAGCACAAGATTTTAGATCTAAAGGTAAACAATATTGGACATCAAAGGCACAAGAGAAATCACCAAGAAAAGGCAATACTTATAATTGGGACTACAACACATGGCATAGTTGTCATTACTATGGTGAGTATGGACATGTTCTAGAAAATTGCATAAGGACACATTTCAGAGGAAAGTCTAAGAGTTGGATGAATGGAAGCCTAGTTTGTCACAATTGTCTGAAAATTGGTCATAGAAGGAAAGATTGTAAGACTAGGGTACCTGCTCCTACTATTGAGCAGATTAGAGCATAGATGAACCATACATGGGTTAAGAAATCTGAACCATGCAGTAGTGAAGATAGTGCAGCTGAGGTTACCCAATCCAATGGATCAGGTGATCACATCATCTCCAACTAAGCAAAAGAGGTATGTAAGGAACTGCATCTAAAATTCTTATCTTACATCAGTTCCTAACATGAAATATGCCAAAGTCCATATTTGCGTATGTTAAGATGCACCAAGACACATTTTGAAGATAAAAATGTGGAGAAGAGCTAATTGCACTATAGGTCCTAAGCACGAGTCGTGGACACTAAGGCTGAGTTCATTAGTGCGTGCCGAGTTTGTTGGTTGAGTAAGTTCTATGATGGCCGAGTTTAGTGAGCCAAGTGGGATGCAAGTTGTGTTAGAAAGCCAAGGATAGCTGGCTTGCACTAACTCAACAGGAAAAACATTTATTTCTTACCTACCTTGATCTTTCAAAATCTATAAAGGATGAACAGTTTATTTTTCTTTTTTACCTTGTGATTTTTACTATTTACGGAGCGATTAAAGAAGTTGTAGAATTGATCTTAATGGAATTAGCATCGAAGATTTTGTCAATGTGCCATTGGCAATCCTAAGGTGAACAATACAAAGTGCTACTTGCCGAGGTACTTTGTTCTTCATTTTTTGAACCCTAATTTCAAGATTATGGCTACAAGCTCGTCTGCACCAGCCAAAAGTATGGAGGGAGAACAAGAGCAAGTTTAGTTAGTACGTAGTGATGAATGTGCACCTCTCAACTTTTAAGCCATTCTTGAAAGTGCAATTTAGAGTGATATGACTGGAGCTCTCTCATCCATTCCACCAAAGGTACTCATGATCCATGATGTAAGATCTTGTTACATGGTTAAAATTGGTGAAGTAGGTGATAGTGAATTGAGAAAATCCTATAGCAAATTGTGTATTGATGGAGCTCTAAAGGGAGAATTCAAGAATTTAGCCGACAAAGGGTTAAATCGTGCCCTAGATTTCCCACAAGGTTTCGGAGATGAATCGATTAAGACCATTCTTAGCCAAGTTCATGATATGTGTATGTGGTTGGATAATGGACCAGTCAAGATAACTAAAAACATGATTCATCGAGTGACTAGATATCCCATTGTTAACGGGAAACGAACAATGAGAGATATTAGTAAAGAGGAAATTACACTAAACACTGGAGCCGTATGGAACAATAGAGGTATGACTATCTCTAAAATTAAAGACCTAGAACTTGATTTTGGAGTAAGAGCAATTGCACATAAGTTCTATCAGTTGAGTTGACTGGATATTGTTCCTTGTACATCCGTTGACTAGGCATGGAAGATTGTTAAGAAGAATCATACATATGATCTTGCTGAGCTACAACTAACACAACTAGCTGAGAACCTAGCATCAATCAGAAAATCTAAGAGCTCATCATGTAAGTTTGGTTCCTTACTAGTCTGCATATTTTTCTACATTCAGAATACATTTCCTACATTGGGAGATATTGTTTGGAAAAAGGATAGACCCATTACAATTCAGATAAGTGAATGCATTGAGAAATTAGGAAGTAATTTTAATAGCATTATGGGGAGCTATTTTGTGGAATTTTAAAAGAGAATGAGATTAAGGACTAGGATTCCTAGATCACTAGTGGAGAAGCACTATGAAGAAATTTGTTTTCTAGTTGATACAGATAACACATATATCCAGGCTATGACACCTAGGGTAGCATGTTTAGAACCATTTCCCTATGAAATTAACATTGATGAAGCATCAACAACCATCATTGTACTCCTAGCTGAGGCAATTGATACTACCGCAGAAAGATTTGGTAATTTTGATGAAGCTAAAGTAAAAATTTCAAGAAGTTTAAAGGAGGGAACCATGGAGAGGAAAAGGAAGAAGATTGTGAAAAATATAAAGAAAATGGTTGGTTTGAATAGTGATGACGAACCTGAGGATGCACCTTTAGGTGTATCCACTGGACAAGGAGAAGATATATCTACAGAAGAGGAAGTCAATGCATCTGAGGAGATCACTGAGAAAGCTAAGGGTAAGAAACCAACAATTGTCATAGTAACCAAGCCAAGTAAAGCTAAACCTAAGGTTACACCTCCTGTAGCTAATTGTCCAAGGACTAGAGCATCCACTATTACTTCTCCAGCAGTAAAAACAAAAGTGTATGGAAAGAAGAAGGTTGGGGAAAGCAGTTCTAGAAAGAAAGCTAAAATTGCTCCTAAGGCTGAGCCGAGTAAACCAGTAAATAGACCAAGGAGGAAACTGCACTTGGAGATAGATAGTGATGATGAAAAGACTGAGATTGATGAGCCCAGCAACATACCTACATCACAATTCAAGAAACTAGCTAATATTGATGAGGTATGTGACAATTTGAGAAATTCAGCAGGGTTAGCTACTTTCAAATTCATTAAGTATGAGAAGCTGAGTATTAGAGATAAGCATAAAGTTTAGGAAGCACTTTTAGATATGATGAGTAATTTTAAGTTAACTCCTATAGAGATAGGAAACCATGTGCCGAATGAATTGTATGAGTTTTTGTCAAGCAAATGGGAATTTGCACTTACTATAGAGAGACAGATCAGGGAAGGTACTTTAGCCAAAGTGATACCTGAGTTGACATCAAAACAATGAGAAAAATTCATTAAGGAATATAAGAATAGGTTTGTTCCTAAGCTAAGAGGTTATAATATTTTGAAAAATGATATTAAAGGATTAGTACAACAGAGTACTAGTATTTGGAAGGAAATCTTTGGACTAATAGTTCCAAAAGACAAGAAATATGATGAAGGTACATCTGATCAAAAAGAAAAAGAAGTGGAGATTACCCCTGAGCCACAAATGACACAAGATCAAATTGCTACTGAATAGGAAAAGACTAAAGATGCATTAGACTTAGAAAATTTTGTTGATCTGACTGCAAACAGTCCAATTGACTTCATAATTGATAATTCCAGCAATTTGAATGCCGAGGGGAAGGATATACCGAGTGATACAAACACTGAGTCACCTATTAGGGAAACTGAGACTGAAGGAGGAAAGACCATTGTATCTGAAGAGAAAATTGATGAGATAATTGAAGTAATCAGTGATTAGATAGGTGAAGGGAAACAACAAACAAATGCACAAGAGGTAACTTCTCAAAATCCACCTATTTTAGAGATTGTAAAAATAGTTTTAGATAGTGGAGTAGTGATGAAGGATAGTGTTGACAAGCATAAGGAACAAGAGGCATTACAAGTGTTGGTTGATCTACCACACTCTACATCATCCACTCCCACAGGTCCTAAAATTGGAAGTATGCCTGATCCACAAACAATCTTGACAGAACTGAAAGAGGCAATGGATATTTATACTACCACAGGAAAAGGTATTGATAAAATGGAGCCAAGCATCCGCTCATCAGAATTGAAGAGGAGGAAAGTTATGAAGAAGTCTCAAATTCTCGATGTCACATTAGAAGAGGTAATTGTGATTCCACAATAGGATTCCAATGAATTGTCTTTTGAACAAATAGGGACACTTCAGGAATTACTTAAGAGGAAGAAGAGGCAGGAAGAAATGAAAATAGAATAGAAGCAAAAGAAAGTGTTACATGACATCAAGGATATATTTGCAAAGGATTTTGACTTAGAAGATGAAATGCCTCAAGCTCCAATTATTGATCAGTTAGTTCACATTGTACAAAAGGTAATTGATGATGACATAAATAGAAATGAAAAACTTTTACAATGGTCTGGGAGGAGATTCGATAGAAAAGTTTTGGAGAAAATGTCAGAAGAGATTGCAACAAAAGAGGTTGAACTTTCTACTCTTGTAGAAATTTTGGAGAAAGTTACAGCAAACATTTATTCTTTGTATAGGAAGCTATGTGATGTTGAATTCTTCACAAAGGATAATCTACAGCTTGTTGAGAAGCTACAGTTAGATTTGAAATCAACTGGAAATACTTTGGGTAAGGATGCTACCTCTAGCTCCTTACATTTTACTAAGTTGATCAATGCACAATAAAGAATAGCTGAGCTTGTGGCTGAAGATGGTCAAATTAGGGCCAAATTGATCACCATTCAAACAAGCATGTTGCCTCACTTGGAGGTAATACAGAAGGAACTTTCAGCTGCAAAAGAATTATCATAGAGAAATGAAAATCTCTCAACTGCAGAAAGTTTAGTGAGTCCAGCTGCCGAGCTAGAGATAAAATTGGAAGTTATGAAGATTTCCAAGGAAAGTTGGGACACTACATTTGCATCCACCCTACTGCTTCATAAACAACTTTTGGACAAGTATAACTTAACCCTACCTGTAATCAGTGACAAAAACAAGGGGGAAATTGGTAAGGATATGGAAGTTGGTAAGGATATAGTATGATAAATCAGTATAGAATAGGTACAATTGTATATATTTTGAAGGCATGTATTTTATGTAACTTTTTTTATGTATAATTTTGAGTATATTCCTAGGGGGAGTACTTAGTATACTTAGGCAACATTTTGATGGAATGAAATGAAAAAATGATAAGTGTGTTTTTGCCACTAATATCAAAGGGGGAGATTGTTAATCTCTAAATTCTATTGATGATTAGTGACCAACACTAAGTCATTCACTTAGGTAGTTTTAGTTGGCTATCACTGTGGCCAAGCTAAAACTATCCAAGGCCGAGAAACATTGCCAAGCAGTATTCAGGTTGCCGAGTTGTATCATGACAAGCCGAGTAGGATACTTAGTGTTGAGTGACAGAGATGTTAAGTGTTGAGAAGAACAGTTTTTGTATACATGTCTAGAATGATTCAAACTTCAAGGATAAGTGTTCAGGCCAACTTGTATAAGCTTTTTGGGCTGACTTATGTACGCATTTAATATTTTCTTACAAAGTTAGTTATGCATTTAACTATTTTATCCTTTGCATGACCTATTGTAATCATTAATAGTAATGTCTTGAAGACATAAGTATTAGATCTTGATCATTGATCTAGATCTCGCTACCAAACTTGAATAGATATATAAGATTGCTTCTAAACCCTATTTTGTAAGTGCGTGGAGAGAAGTGGTGACTGCATTTTCAAGTGAAATGCACAGAGGGTTATTTTGTTAAGAAGCAGAGATCAAGCAGACTGACAGCACAGTGAATAGCAGAGTAAAGACATATCAGATTGTGAGATCACAGAAGGTACTGGAAAGAGGAGATCTGTGATCAGCATCTGAGTGCATAACGAAGGATCATTACTTGAAATATTCTAATCATTGTATCAGGTGAAAATCTATTAACAGAGTGGTTCTAGAAAACCTTTCTAAATCTCCTAACAGAGTGCTTACTTTATTGTAAGTTGAAATCCTTTCATAGGGTAGATTGTAATGATCTTTAGCTCTTAACCAGGCATACCTTTAACCTGGTAGATTGCATTTTGTAATAAAATTTTGTAGCCCTAACAGGCACACTTTATTACTGCAATAGTGAAGAATTTTGTGGGTGTCATCCCCACCCCAGTTTTACCTATTTGGGTTTCTGGGTTACAAAGTTCTTGTGTTATGGGTTATTTACTTCATTATGTGAATGCTATTTGATATTACATTAGATTCATATATGTATGAATGTGAATTAGTTTGTTTTAAGTGTTTAAATTTGAAGATCTGATTCACCCATCCCCCCCTCTTAGTATCTTTCTTTCCCATTATCTTAATTCCAACAATTGGATCAACCCAATCCATGACTTCTTCTGAATCCATCTTTCCATTATAGACATGTAGATCAAGTTTAGTATCCATGGTCCTTCTCTCCATGGATTTCAAAGTTTTCAAGAGAAGCCTTTTTTCTATAGGGACTTCTTCTTCTTCATCCTCCTGCCAAGGGGTCTCTTCATCACTCCCCTCCTCTTCAACTCCAGAGTTCCCACTACTCCCTCTCTTGACTTGTTCCTTGAGTCTTTCCATTTCCTACCTCATCAAATTCCTCTCTTCATCATGCTCTTTCACTACCCTTAGTAGTTTAGCATTGGTTATCCTATTAGGAAGCTCACTATCATCTCCATCTTCTAACATGATTACAACTTGTCTTCCTCCAAATATCTACTAGTTGCTCTTATGCCACTTCAAGAAGAGCCCCAAACTATACCAAACAATCCATGGATTGAACAAGGGTTCTAAAAGGTTAGACACCTTGGTTTGATGTAACAAAAGACAAATCCCACACTTACTCAACTCAGAGACTCAATTTGGATACTTAAACCATTAGAGGGCTACAAGGAGGAAGAATAGATTAATGAAGGAAAATCACTAGGAACTCCACCAAATAAATTATTAAACACCATCAAATGTGAAAATCCACTCACCAACAACACCCTCCAAGCCAGAACTCTTGACCAATCTCCTAACTCTTGTTGTTCACAATTTTCTCCTAGGCCTAGTTGAGAAATTAGGCCACTTTTCCAAAGAAAGTGCCTCAAGTTTGATTCGCTTTCCAATCATTAAAATTGGAATAATTTTGGAATCATAAAAAATTACTAAATCCAAGGATATAGGTCTTCATTCCATCCCTAGCCCAAGTTGTGCTTCAAAAACCAAAATTTGGACAGTCACATCTAGATGTCTGTCCAAAGGTTTTAATTTTTTCTCCCTCCATCGAATGCCTCCTCATCTAAGACCTCAAAAGTCTTAAATTAAATCCTCCCTCCTTTTTATCCACCTAGGATTATATTTTTCCCATGGTGGAGTCTCTGGGAAGAGGAATTTTTCTTTGAAACACTAGTTAGGGCCTTCCCGTGACCAGGGAGCAATCAAAATTGGATAAATTTTGATCTCCTACACTTCAAACCTTCAAACCAATTTGAAAATTCAAATAATACACAAGAAAAACGTTTCAAATCCTTCAATGGCACATTGGGATCCGTATAGATCCGTACAACTCAGAAAAATAGTTGAAAATACAAAAAATAGTTGAATTTTATTGATTTTGATGTCAAAACTTTACAATTGATTCACTCCCGCTAAAGTAAGGCTTTCCAAAATTTTCATACATTTCCCAAGCATTTCCAACCAACAAAAGTGGTTGTGACTATTGGGATTCAAAATTTGCATCTTTTGACAAGAAGTTGCATTATGCAACATTGACAACTTTGACAACTTTTAACAAAAGATGTCAAATGTGACTAAAATTGCAAAGTTTTGTGTTTAGAATCCATAGGAGACCTTAGAAGGATTAAAATAAAATTTATACCCTTCCTTAGGTTCCCTATACTATTCTAGCCTAATCTACCCAATATAGTCCAAATTGACTAAGGTAGACAACCAGGTTTATAACATCACCTAGTGTCCCATTTTCTTACAATTTAGGACTTATTGATGACATTGGATCCAAGATCTAATAATTACCCTAACCCTATATATTTGGGTCCAATTGAGGGTGCTCCCGCACCAAAAATCCTTTATATACATTAGTGTATGGTGAGGGGTCCTAAGGGGTCGTGGACCCCTTACCATACATTAGTGTAGGGTAGTGGTATTAAGGGGTTGTGTTAGTTCTTTTTATTGCTGATCCTTTTATACTTTCATCTTAAATATATTCCTGTATATGCCCAAACACTGATTCAACAAGAAAAATAAATAACGTTCAACAAGGCTCAAAAACCTTCTACACTTTGATCTCCACATCACTCAAGTGGGTATACCTTATCTGCACACACATAACCCCTTGTGACAAACAATATCTTGCAGATATATAACTGTGGAATAGCTTTCAAACCAATAGGTAACATGTAACTCAATGTTTTTACTAAGTCTTACGTAGTATCTCACTTTCATAATGTATGTTTGAAAACCAGACCTAATCTAACTCCTTCCTATAAACATGAAGGGAAAATGTTTTCTTTGATGTATTTAATTCATGGATCCCTAAAATAACCCAGATCCCACATAGACCAGTGCCTTATCCAAAGGGTAGTAGAGTCCAACATAATAGTGAAAAAGGAAGAATATGAACAAAGAAAACAACATAGTCTGATATGTCTAATGCCTTACATCCAACATACCCTGTCACTCAAGTTCTACTTATGAATCCACCTGTGTGTTCAAATATGCAATTACCTATTCAAATTATTTAAACATCCCCTTGGAAGAGACTCTGGAATAGACAATACATTAATCAACATCCACTGAAAGACAATTTTGACATATCCTTAATACCCCAAACTCATACATATCTCAAAACAAATCCCAAATCATAGTTATCCTCTAAATGACTCTATTGTAGATGTATAATAGACAATAACAAAATACCCTTGATGCCTTAATCTATATGATTTAGAAAGAAAAATGGAGACAACTTGATAACAGTACAACAACATTGTAATTTCATTCATAAAGATACTTATTACAATGGATGCCCTTATATGAAACTAGAAAGAGATCAAGAACACCCTATATGCAGAGAAAAGGAAGAATATTTACAGAGGAACCACACTTGGAACCTTCCTTTAGAAAAAAGGAAAATGGAACCCTCTTTGGAACTTCCTTAAGCTATAGAAAAACCAAAACCCTTACCACAGAGAAAAGAAATGAATATATAGAAGAGGGAAACCCTAGAAAATAAATCGATTTGATATTTTTCCCTCCATGAAATTTGATTTGCACAAAAGTTCTTTCTCCAACCAACTATTCTTTCTTCAAAAGATCCCAAAAATAATCTGATCTGCATCACCACCTATCTAAAAACATTAACTCAGCCAATAAATATAGATCCACCAACAATCCAGTCAAAATATCTGCCCCTATGACCAAAATGAACCGCCATATGACTGGAAACCCTTTGCAAAGGTTTGAATATTCAAATAACACATGTTCCAACAGACACCATGGCATGGAAACACTATCATTGACCCAAATCCAACCCTAAATTCATCTTTAAAATGTGGTCGTCGATCCTCCCTTTATTGGAACCTCCACGTAGAAATTCGATACTACTTGACTTTCTAGACATGCATCAACTAGGGATGAACCCACAATGAATAACCTTCATGCATCTTCACATAGTGGTATCATGCAAATCATTAGATTTTCTTTAATATGACTATCCTTTACCTCTTTAGAATCTTGGACCCATGATCTGATTTGGACACATGTTGCAAAGGTATGATTCTGCGAAGAATAAATAGTAGGCATCTTTTGATTAAGGAATCACGTACACCATTAGATCAAATATGATATGATAGCTCATTAACCTTTCCAAAACCTTGGACCCATGATCTTAGATGGATTTGAGTCAACAAAGCATGATTCCGTAGTGAGTAAACAACAAGCATTTCTACATCAAGGCATCACGCCATCCATTAGATTAATTCTGATCTGACCTTCCTTTATCCACTAGCGTTACTTAGGCAAGATCTCTGGGTAGACACCTATCAACATGGCATGATCCTGTGATGGATAAAAAATATGCATCATTTAATCAAGGCATCACACCTACCATCAGATCAAAACAAAACCATTTGACACTTTACTTTTCCTTAGCCCAGCCACTTTCCATGTGTCACAAAGACAATATTCCTTGAATAATAAACTCCCTGCAGCTTTTGATCGTGGAATCACACCAACCGTTCAATCAACTCATATTTGAACTAACTTTATCTTACTGATAGCTTTTAAAACACAGGCCCCATGGTCTCAAAATGGACACTTGGCATCTAGGCATGATTCTTTGAAGGGTAAACATTGGGCACTTTGTGATCAAGGCATTACACCTACCATTGGATCAAAAAAGACTTGCTTGACATCTTGCAGTAAGTAAAATACCATGGGGACTTTTAAGGTTAGGAAATATTAAAACCTACCCCACTAGGACCTTAGGAAATATTTAAAATGCAGGCCCCGTGCATGATGACTTAAGGAACATGGCCTAAAATGACTTAAGTAGCCCAAAAATGTAATACATGATTATAAGGAACACATGAGACTTAGGGTTTAACCATCATGAAAGCTAGGGCTAGAATTTTTTTTTAGTTAGGGCTAGAAAACATGGCTTAGATGTAGCTGCACAAGGCAGGAAATAACACTAAGGTAACCAAACTCTTGCAGTTCTAAGGGTTCTTAAGAGGTCGTAGAACACATTAATGTGTCCTAGGACACCTTAATACCCCTTACAACCCCTTACCATACACTAATGTAAGGTAAGGGGTTGTAGGACCCCTTCAGACCCCTTAGCACCCCTTACCATATATTAGTGTATGGTAAGGCTTCCTAATAGTTTGTAAGGGGTTCTAGGACACATTAATGTCTTCAAGAACCCCTTAAAAACCCTTATAATCATATGGTAAGGGGTCGTGGACCCCTTACCACACATTAGTGTAATGCTGGTGGTCGTAAGGGGTTGTAAGGGGTCTTAAGGGGTCCTAGCATACACAAATGTGTCTTAGGACACCTTAAGACCCCTTAGGACCCCTTACCATACACATGTAGACCTTATGGCAAGACATTTTGTCAATTAGTACCAAAATACTTAGTCAATTATATGATTACAGTGTTCACCAAGCCAACAGTTGAAGTGTAGCCTGAGCAATTGTAGTGTCGACCGACCAGATAGTGGCAAATAGTATCACCTGAGTTGCCAGTGTTACCCGAGTTGCATACCAGCTCTGAGTGATCAATGTGACCCAAGCACCTGTATGCACCCTAAAATGGTCGCCTAGACCTTGGGCCCCATTTCTCAATTTATCAAATCCCTGAATCAATATTTTCAAATATCAACAATATCTATTATATCAATTTCCTTGATCAAATAATAATCAATTCAATATTTCCTAAGGTTTGAGCCTTATTCAATTTAAAAGAGAAAAAATAAAAATAAAAATATTATTTAATTAAGAGAACATGCTCTCTTTTAATTAATTAAAAATCTCTTTTAATTAAATAATAAAATCACTTTATCCTAAGCCTTTATTTAATTAAAAGGAATTTCCTCCTCTTTTAAAATAAAAAATCCCCACTTTTCTTCTTATCCTATGTTGCACAAATAAAGCATTATTCTTATTTTATAAAAAGGGAAAAAGTACTTTTTGTCTTATGTGAGACACAAAAGTCAACTCCTATTTTCCTATTGGAGGATATTTGTGCACAAGGATCAAGCTTCCATTTTTCTCCACCCTTGATTAAGACTTTT
>MU224297.1:3869084-3879409 GCA_018584345.1 Thuja plicata | reverse complement strand
TCTCTCTCTATATATATATATATATATATATATATATATATATACAGAGAGAGAGAGAGAGAGAGATTTTCTCTTAGGTCATCTTGGGAAATTGCGTACAAAGGATCAAGGACAAAAGGGAAACCCTATCTGTTGATTTATAAATAAATTTAATCTCATTAGTACATAAAATATAATTTTTTCATTTATTTACTACTATTTAACTATGTCAATTCTTATGGGAGAAAAATAAACGAAAAAAGAATAATTTTATATGTAAAAGTTGTGATTATTAAAATTTTCAAAATTAAGGATTCACTTCAAATAATTATAATTAATTTTTGGTCTATAAATAAAATTTTCTTATTTGTATTGTAGGTCCCATAATCACCTTTCAAATGCCTATAAAAATTAAAATTTCAATAAGAAATGCAAAAGTTATGCCCAATTTACTAAAATGTTTTTTTTAAATTTTTTTCAAAATGTGTATCCAATTTGGATCATATACCCGATATGGATCAGATACTCGATACATATTGAGTAACTAATACCTCTGACACACCTAAGGATTTGCAACAAGATTTTTCTCGGGTTCTGGCTTTGGGATGCCAAACCTAGATGGTCAACCCAAAAAACATGTTTTCCAATATTTCTTCCGATCTCCAAACTTTGACCATGTAGCTGACAACTTTTTTTCACCCAAATTTGATGAAATGAAAAGGGTTTCTTAAGGTATTCTCAGCTTTCCATCAATATAATTGCTGTCAAATTTTGATTTGAATAAGTAAATATTATTTATTTTCTAATTGAGTTACCTCTAAAGTCTTGATTGATAGACTAATTGAAAAATAGCTATAACTTTAAAATGGTATAACATTTTTGAAATCCAAAATATGCATCACATTCTATGCTTTGGGTACTACAAGATTTTTTTTTTTTCAATTTGATGAAGTTTAGACTAAGTTAAGGTGGTCAGACACATGAGTTTTTATATTCTGGAAAAAATGTAGCAGAAAAATCATAATTAATTTTTTAATTGAAAAAAATTAGAAAAAATATGCATCACATCCGGACATGATTCTACTACTTATATCTAGAATCTTGCCAAAAAATGTTATTATTTGATTATGTTTAAGGTGGTCAGACATACACCTACTTCTCATCTTTTTCTTGAAATTTTTCGTACTACTACATTGAAGTTTGAAATTTTCACCATATAGATATTATTTTTTTTAAAAATAAGGCTTTTAGCTTAGAAACTACATTAAATTTTCTACAGATTCTCTTCTTACATATTTTTTATATAATATTGATAACTTGTTCAATTGTTTACATCAACTTGCCGAACCCTGATTTTTTGAATTACTGCTCAGATACAACATACTAAGGCTTACTGCCATAGAAAATGAATGGATAAAAATCCAACAAAATGAACTAAAAAATAGCATCACATATGCCTGAACATTTCCATGTAAGTACAATGTAATTCTTCTTATCTAACAATCGAACCTCTAATTATTCATCCACCACACATACATAATATATCATTTTCATATCAATCATCGCATATGTAAATCGTCATAAAAAATTGATCTTATATATCCATCAAAAAAGATAATAAATCCAATAGTCAGAGTCAAGAACAATATAAGTAGCGTGTGAAGTGTTGGTCAGATTCATTCTCAAAATGTGTTCCTAACCTTGAACAAAAGCATAGATCTCATCATACATGTCTACTCTATCATATACAACTATCAAACTGATCGGATAATTGATCTGATAGGATCACTTATCAATCCAATAACCAATTGCCTCTGTTCTTTATTGTTCCCTGTTTAGTCACTACTTAGAAGGCTATAACTCAATCAAATTATAAAATTAACTACTCTGAACATAGACCAAGGTAGAAAATAACTCTGTGAATCTCCTCCTAGGTTCACACCTCAAAAATCGATCATACATTCCTGTACTAATCCATATATTGAACATTGTACATTGTGCTAGTTTTCCCATACTTAGCCATATTTGCACTCTAACCTTTAGTATCACGATAGTATGATAGTTAACCTTCAAAATCATGTATGGTTGCCATCAATGATCACATACAATCTAACAAGAGTAGTGTCTCTTGTTAATAGTTGTGAGGTGTTTATGCTTTTTTTCTTTGTTGATCTTTAACAAGGACTCTTCATCTTCTATGATTTGTTTTCTTTCTGAGTGTAAGTCGCCTTTGACATAGGTGGTTTATAGTTGTCATGACATAGGCATTATATATATTATTAATTTAGATTTAGATTTACAACTTAAGCGTAAGAGGGGTACTATGTTGATTTGGGGGAGTTTATGGTTTATGATGTTTGTTTTATGTTGTCTTCATGATATTACTAGATATTGGAAGTAATTCATGAGATTTTATTGTATTTCAATTTATTTATGGCCTTTGGTGACCTTTGGTATTTATTTTCTTAGTGGATCCATACATGGTTATGAAATTGAATGGGATATTGATTTAAGTATTAGACAAATAGGGGTCCCTGAAAGATCTTTATCACGATGCTTAAATGAACGATGATAATGTCCTTTTGGTATGTTCTAGACATATATGAATACTTTGATTGATTTTGAGATTCTATGTTCCAAACTCTGTTTTGTGATTCTTTTTGAATGTGATGAACTTTTGAGATTCTTTAATGATTATTGATTGATTATGCTTTGATTTCTGTTTGAAGCATAAATGAGGGTTTCTAGGAGCATATCTAGGAGAGTGGCTCACAATGGGGGCTAGGGCCCTAAGTGGTTAGACAAGGGTAATCCATTGTGGATTTGTAATCAAGTGATAAAATAATAAATGAATTGGATTGAGTCAAAACACTAATCTAGATAATTAAGTTTCCTTGCCTACAACCTTGAGAAATCCTGTGTGGACTATGGATGAGTTGGAGAAGGCCTGACCATATGTGGGGCATTGATCTAGCAAATCTACTTCCTTGTCCTCATGGAATGTTGTCAGTTTCACATGAGTTCTCACTTGGGGGGTGGAGTCTAGTGAGAGACTGCCAAGATAACCCAAGATAGTAGGTGTACAATATGAATATGTTGGTTTATAAATGATGGATGGATTGTACATATAAAACTATAAAGGGGATTGAAATAAAGATGTGTTTATTAAGAACATGTAATGTAT
Source organism: Thuja plicata (assembly GCA_018584345.1). Lineage (NCBI taxonomy): Eukaryota > Viridiplantae > Streptophyta > Pinopsida > Cupressales > Cupressaceae > Thuja > Thuja plicata. The sequence goes on along the minus strand of MU224297.1, from coordinate 3,876,246 downwards.
TAAGAAGGGTTGATTGATTATCTTAAAATGTAATGTATTGATATGTAAATTGTCCTTTAAGTTGCCTAGGATGTATGAATTCCTTAACCCTAATTGAATTGTATTGATTAAGAATTGAAATCTTGATTAAGGAGAAGATAAGATATTCCCTTTATCCTCAAATGCACATATGGGAGATCCAAGTTGATCAACCCCAAGGAAGGGCTAATGCATAAATTAATTAACTATTTGGAAAGGAGAATAACAAGAGAGATAACTTAAATTATGTTGACTATATGTATAGAAATGATATATGAAAATAATTGAAGAAGTAGGAGAAATGTACTAACCTTGAAATATTGTAGATCAAAGAATGCTATTTTCTAATGTCTATATTGAGTTTCTACAAAAATTGATAGTTGATCCCGAACTAGAACACAGAGATGAACAAAACCCAGAAATTGTTTTCCGTTCCAATGTTGTCTTATGAAAAAGGTTGACCTTGACCCACAAATGTCAACCCTAACCCAATAATGTCAACCCTGACCTGCACAGATCTGAAAGTGACTCTGTTCACGGATCCTGAAAGTTTGTCGAAAAGGGTATCCAGATCTGGGTTCAAATCCACTGTTTTGTACCTGTACTTGCAAGAAAAGGGAGATTGTTTGTTGTGGGGGGAGGGGTTTTCCTTGGTCAAACCCTAGTTTTGGAATTAACCTCAAATATATAATTGAAATTGCAGAAGTAAACAAAGCAAATGCATAAATTCACCTTGCTTGTGAAAGTCCTTGTGGCGGATTCGAATCCTTGAATCCACAAGTACAACTCAAAATATGGAATATAGAAAGGTAGGATGTCTTCAATCTCTTGCTAATAGATCTCCAACACCAATTCTTGAATGGGTTCTTGAATTTGGAATAGGCTTTAAAGAAGGTGGATGGAGAGATCACCAAAAGGGCACTTTGTAGCTTCAATCCTTAAATGGCCTCCAATGGATCTTCTTCATGAAAATGGATACTTGAATGAATGAATGCTTGCTTAAAATATTTCTTGAATGCTTGCTTGATGATGTTTCTCAATTTCTCAAGGATGCATAGGCTTCAATAGAGAACCTAGTATTCACCTTTTGAATGCTTAGAAGACTTAGAGAAAATGAGAGAGAAAGCTTCCCTTTTATATGAAATTAGGGCACAATCTTCTAAAGAGGCCTACATAGGAGGATTAAATTCCCATTAAAGCCTTTACCCCTAGGAGAGGACCTATATTAAATATAATTTAGGAATCAATGCTTTGGAAGCCAAAATAGCCAACCCGAAAGCGGGAAATACTTTTTGCAAAGGCCAACCTCCAAAATCTACAAGACCCCAGGATCTGAACCCTAGGTCAAGGTCAAGGTTGACCTTGACCTAGGTCAGGGTCAAGGTCAACATAGACCTAAAAGGTTGACCCTGACCCTGAAGCCCAGAATGACCAGTCTACAGTCCAAAATGCAGAAATCAGGCTAAATAGGAATGGAAAGAGGGACAGAACAGGGGGGAAGCCATGTAAAGATTAGGAACCCATTCAAGGTGCTTTCCATGACCCCAAACCACTTACTCGAAAGGCTAAACATGTCTAAAATGGAAGTGCTTCCATTTTTTGACTATACATTTAGCCCCCACTTTAGCAAGAGTATGAGTTCAACACAAACTCTTGGTAAAGGAAAATATACCGAAAAAACAATCTTATTGAATCCAAAAGGGGTAAAGAAACCCTCAAGCCCCCAAGGGACTTAAGTCTTTATCAACCCTAAGATCTTGATAAGAAAGACATCACTTAGTTAAGTAGAGAGAGAAAAGGGTGTGATTATCTCGCCCAATGAGAACTTATGTCTTATTGTGAATCACACAAAAAGTGTAACTGGAAAGATGGAATTTAACTGCCAAGTGAGTGTGGCTACTCGCTAGTCAACCCATCAGGGAGATCCGTTCTTAAAGGGATCAAATCATTGTAAATTGAAAACTGGTAGGATAAAGTGATCCATTTTAAATTTAAACTGGAGGGATCAAGAGATCCTAAAAAAAAAGTTAAAATGTGACCATGCTTTAAGGATTAGTTTCTTTAAATCTATAAAGGGAAAAGTTTTGAATCTTTTAAAAACTTATTTTGAATGTGCGTGTGTGCAAAAAGTGAGTAGAGTGTATGCCCCCATGTTAAATTCATTACTAACACTTTAACAAGAGCAATGGTTTTAACAGAAACATCAACAACTCTACGGATTACTTTTCCACTGCGAGATGCCCCCAAAGGAAGACAAATCACGGGAAATAAAACATAAACATACATAAGAACACAAGAGGGATCTACCTAATGTGGGGTCAGTATGATCATAAGATAACATGTACATAGAAATATAATATTATTGCAAATGAATTGACATCATTCCCCAAAGAAAGTAGAACTACAATCACAAAGGAGGAAAGAAACTTAAGAATTTATGAAGAGGAATATTTTCATACCACAACATGGAGACCAAAAAGAATTAGTGCTACCATGTCGCAGATCCAAGAAGATTATACAAGGAATACAGTTACAAACAATAGCACATGTACAACATAACATGAAACAACATATAGAATAATGTAGATACATATAGAGGAATTGAACAACAGTTTTGATTCCTTTATCACCTTATACCAACAAAGTAACAAGGGTCATATAAAAGAATCTAACAAACATTTAGAAAAATACATTACGGGGGAAGCACAATACAACATACAAACATACAAAGAACTACCATAAAGGATGAGCCAATCAATCATGTTGTCAACCCTCCCCATCTTGGCTTATGTTATTTAGGGTAGGTGGGCAACTCACAAGAGGGACGATATCCAATATAGTAGGAATGATAGCCAGTTCCAAACAAGGATCCTCTTGAGAATCACAATGCTCAATACTAGGTGTGATTATTAATTGAGTTGAAAGCATATGAGGTAAATAATTATCAAGGTCAACGGTCTCATATTCATCACTGAGATCAATAGGATCATCGAGAGTGTCCTCCTCATCAATTTTGATTGAAATAAGATCCAAGATGCGAATAGGATCATCATACTCATTTGTCTTAACATCATGAATATTAACATCCAATGCATTAGGCATAGGTTGATCGAAGGTAGGTAATGAATTTTGAATCATAGAAGCACAGGCTCTAGCATTATCTATATGCTTCTTACGATGTTCATTAGAAGATTTGTTACGCTTAACCTTATTTGGTAAATGTTGAGAACTAGGAGGAGTAACAATAGGTTCCTTCACAGGTTATATAGGAGGATTTGCAATAGGTTGTAACGGAAGAATAGGAGTTTGATAAATCTTATTGGTAGCAATGGATAGAGGAGGTATTGTAGGAGTAGGCAAAAGACCACGGTTGGAATCAATCTGAGGCATACTTAACTCAGCAATTTTGTGATGTTTGTAAGCTTGATAGGAGTGAAAGAGATGATCAAGGTGAGGCGGGCATGAGTTAGGTAATGAAGGCCAAATAAAATTGAGAGTAGCATAATCTCTAGGCCTAGAAGGTTGAAACAAACTATGAATGAACTTAAGACATTTATGAATGGGAGAAGTGATAGCATGCATAGCAGTTATCCAAGGTAAACCAAATTTGATTTGGAATTGATCAGAAGTAGGAATAATGATGAAGGTAGTATCTATAACCTTGCCACAAAGTTCAACAGGTAAGCTAATAGAACCAAGTGCTAGATAAAGAAAGCCATTACAAGTTTGGATCCATGCATTAGATGAGTCATAAAAATCACGTTGTAAGCCTTTCATAAAAAGATTTTCCTCAGTAATGACATTGATTAAAGATTTTGGATCAACTAGACAACCACGAGTAGGTATCTTAGCAATCCTAGCATAGATATTAAGGGGACCATCGGGAGTGTTGATTTTTTTAGAATCATCAAAGGTAATTAAAACTTCCCTAGGTCGCTTATCCTTAGTTTTTTGTTGAATTTTAGGTGGGACTGGAAGTTGAAGTGGAGGTGAAGGATCTTGAACAATAAGTTGAGATGGTGCAACACTCTCCACATGATTAACAATGTTATTAAGATCATCCATCTTTGAATCGCAAACAATGTCTACAGAAGATGGTTGAACTATAGTATTAGTATCATGTGTAGGTAAAGGATTGGTATAGATTTGAAGTTTTTGATTAGGAGGAGAAACAAATTTATTCCCATTGCCATCAAAATTATCAATAGACAAAGCTTTAGAATCAATTAAGTCTTGAATAGATTATGCTTTAGAGAGTAACATTTTTCAGTGTCATGGCCATTCTGGCGATGGTATTGGCAGAAAGCTTTAGAATCAAAGGATTTTGAAGCTATCATGGTAGGAAGAAGAGATCGAATAGGAGGCAAACTAATCATACTAGAACTTAACAACCTACTCATTATAGAATGCAAAGTTACAAAGAGAGGAGTAAATGTACGATTCATACGAAAAGTAGTGGATGTAGGAGCATTATTAGATGTAGCCGCAACTTGATCAACAACTGTATTCATCTGTTTATTAATCTTGACATAGTTGTTAGGTTTTTGAAACTTATTAGGATTAGGAGCATTGTCACCCTTATCAACTGGAATAGGAGCCATTAGAGTGTTGGTCTCAAACTGACTCACTTGTAATTGATAATGGTGAAGTGCTGCACACAATTTTTGAAAGGAGGTAAATTAAGTAAGCACAATTTTATCCCTAATATCTTTTTGTAAATTTGAAATAAACATATGTTGAATATCAATATCAGGAACAAGATAAGAAATCTGAGCATGCAAATGCTTAAATCTACCAATAAAATCAATCAATTTTTCCTTAGTGTTTTTTTTACAATGCATTAAATCAGATAAGGACACTTGTGGTCCTATGTTATTTTGAATTTGTTGAATGAAGGAGTTGGCAAGTTTAGGAAAAGAATCAATAGAATAGGGAGGTAAGGAACAATACCATTGTAAAGCCTTATCTCGAAAGGTTCTAGCAAACAATTTAGCTAGAATCCTATGGTCATGAGCATAATCAGTACAAAGGATTTGAACTATTTTAACATGAGTAACATGATCACCTTTACCATTGTAATTCTCAAGATGAGGCATATCAGCCTGCTGAGGGACAGTATCACGAATGATGTCTAGAGATAAAGGACTACCCATATCACATGTAGGAATGCTAAATTTAGATTGAGTTAAAGATGCAAGTTGTTTTTGTAAAGATGACATAGTTTGAGACAAACTAATAATTGAAGAATTGTTAGAGGAAATAGGTGGCATAGAAATATTAGGAACACTAGGAAAAGTGTAAGAAGCAGCAGGAATAGAAGACACAACTGGTGGAACATTAGGAACCATAGTTGGAAGAGGATTAATATAAGTAAAAGGCACACTATGATATGAAGGTTGTGAGGTAGGTAAAGATACCGGTGGAGCACTCATAGGAATAGGTGCACTTGGAAGAGAAGTTGTTATCAAAGGAGTATAAGTAGGAATACTAGGTAGAGGAATAGAAGAAGGTCCTACACTAGTGACAATAGGTGTGACCCCTAACTCTTGAGCTTCTTGAGCTAAATGTTTAACATTCAAATTCACAAGATGAGTAATAATACGCAAGAAATTAACACCTTGATCATTATCACAAAGAACTTTCTTAAGAGCCTCTATAGCTTGGATAGAATCTTGATTATGGTTTTCTTGGATAAGCCAATTTCCCATTTTATCAAGTTCGATTGAAATATTTTGTACTTGTTAAGGAGGAACTCTTAAAGTGCCATCTTCATCATGCGAAGAGTGAGAAGAGTTATGCTCCATTGAAGGATTGGAATCATGAGTTATCAAATTGTCATCCGGGATCCTAAGGAAAGGAGAGGAAGACTCAGGACCAAAGGAACCCATAAGTCTATGGCTTCTTCTAACCAGGATACTATAAGTAGGACTAGATGTGGTAAAGCTCATACACCAATACAATGCCAATGAACTAACATAAAACTTTGATTGATTGAATTAAAATGTAATTTGAAAGAAAATGCAAGATCTAGCATAAACAATGTAAATCTAACACCAAAAAGAAAGACTTGTTTATCGCCGGTTCACCAAAATGTACAATATAAATATGTTGCTTTATAAATGATGGATGGATTGTACATATAAAACTGTAAAGGGGATTGAAATAAAGATGTGTTTATTAAGAACATGTAACATATTATGAAGGGTTGATTGATTATCTTAAAATGTAATGTATTGATATGTAAATTGTCCTTTAAGTTTCCTAGGATGTATTGAATTCCTTAACCCTAATTGAATTGTATTGATTAAGTATTGCAATCATGATTAAGGAGAAGATAAGATATTCCCTTTATCCTCAAATGCACAAATGGGAGATCCAAGTTGATCAACCCCAAGGAAGGGCTAATGCATAAATGAATCAACTATTTGGAAAGGAGAATAACAAGAGAGATAACTTAAATTCTATTAACTATATGTATAGAAATGATATATGATAGTAATTGAAGAAGTAGGAGAAATGTACTAACCTTCAAATATTTCAGATCAAAGAATGCTATTTTATGAGATCTGTATTGAGCTTCTGGAAAAACTGATAGTTGATCCCAAACTGGAACGCAGAGACGAACAAAACCCAGAAATCATTTTTAGTTCTGATGTCATCTTATGAAAAAGGTTGACCTTGACCCACAAATGTCAACCCTGACCCAATAATGTCGACCCTGACCTGCACAGATCTGAAAGTGACTCTGTTTATAGATCCTGAAAGTTTGTCGAAAAGGGTATCCAGATCTGGGTTCAAATCCAGTGTTCTATACCTGTACCTGCAAGAAAAAGGAGATTGTTTGTTGTGGGGGGAGGGGTTTGCCTTGGTCAAACCCTAGTTTTTGAATTAACCTCAAATATATAATTGAAATTACAGAAGTAAACAAAGCAAATGCATAAATTCACCTTGCTTGTGAAAGTCCTTGTGGTGGATTCAAATCCTTGAATCCACAAGTACACCTCAAAATGTGGAATATAGAAAGGTAGGATGTCTTCAATCTCTTGCTAATAGATCTCCAACACCAAGTCTTGAATGGGTTCTTGAATTTGGAATAGGCTTGGAAGAAGGTGGATGGAGAGATCACCAAAAGGGCACTTTGTAG
>MU224297.1:3798501-3810562 GCA_018584345.1 Thuja plicata | reverse complement strand
TATGGTGACCTTGCACCCATAACCACACTCTTCACACACACTCCCATTAACAATTTCATTATATGGTGACCCTTATAGGGCAGTTTGCCTTATCATGGCAATATGAACATAAGCATAACATAAAGGCTCTAATGGCCCAATTACATTAAAATAAGGTCTTCATGGATCAATTTGTGTGACCTCCTTATCTTCTTGGGATGCTCTGCATCAGCTGTTCATACCCGCTATGTTAAAAAATGCTAGTCATTACAAAATGTCACAATAGTGGTGCAGAAATGGGCCAATTACCAAATAAAAAAGTTAAAAATAATCAGCTATTAATACATGTGTGATTGGATATTGGTACATGTGTTATCATGTTTTGCACTCTTTACAATTAAGTTATATCTAAACTTTAAAGGCCTAAGGATGGGATTATAATGTTGTATTATGTGTGTATGCTTAGAAGGAGAGTGGGGTGCAATAAATGACCATTAATCAGGCCCACTATGCATTAAATGCATTTCTATCATGGAATCTACCTTTCACTGCTATGCCTAAATGCCTGGAATCTTCCCAATACTACTTCTAACTCATCTATACTGACACTCGATGCTGATTCCTACTTGAATTCCAAAGCTACCATAGCTCGTTCAACTTTCCTCAAGTTGTCCTCCCATTCCGACAACAAATCCTGAGCAGTGTGCATATCATTCGAGAAGGTGGAGAATTTATTGAAATCATCCCTGGTGAAGAATTTCAATCTGAAGAAATCCTCCAATTTACTCTTCAGGTTGTCTACAATTATCTCCTTTTCATACAACCTTTTTGATATGAGTGATGGGACAGTGTTGGAGATTTCTTGCTTGATGTTCTCAGCTATTCCCTTCAATCGAGAAGATTCCTCAATGAAATGCCCAAACATTTCCTTGGCCATGAGCACAGCTCCATACCATCGGGTGAAATCATATGCTTCTCCGTCTTTAACGATCCCATGGTCAACTAGCACCTGCTTGGGCATCTCCATCAACTCCTATAATTCCATGATCATCTCATCCTGATAGATATGCTCATCCTCCCATGATTCCTTCATGCACTGAATCTGGGAAAGGATGGCTAATGCTCTATTGTAGACTCACACTAAGTCGTCAGCATGCTTGTGGGCTTCATTTTGGATGCCCTCGATCCAAGCCTCTGCCTCTTGAGAATTTCTCCTGATCCTATCTATACTCTCTATCACCTTAGTTGGAATAACTAGCGGAGGGACAAAAGATGGACCTTCCTCCCTTACTAGATGAGGTAGACTTCTGATGTAGTCACATAATGCTCTGATCTCTCCTTTTCACCTCCGATACATCTCTTCTAATCTCCTCATATTATTCTTGACCTCCTGTGTAGAATCATCAAGCTCCTCCAATACCTTCTTTCGGGAGGCATGACCTAAGTCAAACTCGGCCATGTTATACTCATCTGGAGCAATTTGATCCTTTGCTTTGTCCATGGCCAGTGTTGCAGGCTAAAGGGTTCTAGACCCAGACTCGTCTCGTACAATCTTTGCAAACCTCTTAGCCTTTCCCTTCTCATGTGATTGGTTGACCCTATTCATAATTTCCTGCAATTTGAAAGCTGGGTCAACATCCTTTTCCTGACTTCATTGGAGCCTCTGCCTCACCCATTCTAGAATGGTGGCTCCTTGATTCTTCTAAACTGCCATCTGCTTATGTTCCTGCACCGCCCTTGTATCAATTTCTTTAGCTCCAAGACTTTCTTCCATCACCTCTGGGGCTAGTGTCTCTATCGTGGGAATCTCATCTTCAGTTGTGGAAATCTCTTCCTCTATTATCCTTCTAAAGAAAACACCAAGACTTTCCTTAGTGGTAACATCTTGTTCCTTACTTTTTGCTAGTGCAAGCCCCTCATTGGTGTTAATGCTCAAACTATCCTAAATTGACCTCGTCACATGTTGCTCTCCTTGCTCAGCTCTCCCCCTACTTGATTCTATTTCTTGCCTGGAAAAGGTGCCTATCTCCTGCACACTTGGAGTCTGACTGGGTGATGATGGCATCTCCTCGACTCTTGGTCTCTTCTGTTGTGGCTCTTCAATATGGAGATCCAACCTTCTCTGTGTGTATTTCCTGAGCAATATTCCTTTCTTTTCTGTGCTCTGCACTCCCTGAGAAAACTTCTCCTTCTTCAATCCTTTCTCCTAATGCTTGCTTTGGTCTTTCATCTCATAGTGGATGATGCCTTAATAAATCGTAAGTCCAGTCCTCCTTCGGTATATTCATTCTACCAAGTTGGTGCTCAATCCACCACCTTGTGAAGTCCAGGACTGGTTTTTCCAAAACATCAAGATCTGGAATCTCCTTTTTATGCCAGTCATAGGGACAAGTAACCCTTTCCTTTTCTAGATTATACCCTTTCTAAAGAACATTTGGATCTTCATTCATCTGATCAGGCACATGAAAGAGTTTTCAATCTCTGATGATGTTCAGGGGCAATCTAGAGCACATCCTTTTCCTAGTCTCATTTTCATCTGCAACATTGTCCCAAAAATCTTCAAGGTGTGTCCTATGCTGATACCTTGCTCCTGCCATTGACTTGATTTTGTTATAAGGATCAAAATCTGGCCTTCCTAAGTAGAATGGCAGATGGAAGAAATGTAACTCATCTTGGGATCTCTCAGCCACCTTTAGACACAGGCACATTTCAGCTTTATCTTCTCCTATTGAAATTGGGAAATCCAATCCCAACTTCTCCTTTCCTTTCTGAATCTTGTCGTACACTGTCAATTGCTGAGTAAGCTCCAACATAACCATCTTTTCCGTAGGATATCTTGGTAGCTTGTATAGTTGTGCCAAAAATTCTTGCACTCTGACGTAGGAGAAGGTGGGAAACTGAATAAACCAGGCTTCGTATTCCTCCACTAGCTTCATTGCTCCTTCAGACAATCTCATGTGCAATTTCTTTTGTAGGCATCTCACAATTTGCATTACGAAGGCATCATTGACCCAGACATAATCATCTATGGCCTGTAAATGCAACTAAGGGTAACATTCGTGAACTTTCAGCCGTGAAGTGCCACATCTGATTGCTCCCTTACATCGCAGTCCCTCATATCTTGTATTCCATGCCAACATGTATATGACATAGGAACTCATTTAAAACTTTTGTGATTTCTCCAGGTTCGCAGCTATTCACTGAGGTTGTCACTGATCATTCCAGCCTAGTCCATGTGATTGTGCTCTTCAACCACTTGCTCGACAAAGTACAACATCCATGAATCGAATAGATAGGTGTGCGACATGCCAAAGATTCTAGTTAGCACCATGATCAAGTCATTGTATTCCCTGTGGAAATCCAACCAAACCAATTACTTTTGCAATTTTGAATGGTGGGATCTATTCTTTCTCAACCACTTGTCATTTATGATATTTTCACAATATTGAATTCCTGCAGAAAAAACTTTATGTGCCCGCTCCTTCATCTTCAACACCAATTTCCTAGAAGAAGGGATTCCAAACGCCTCATCGATTGTGGGTGGAGAAAGGTCTGCAATGATGTTTCCATCATAATCTTTGATTGTTCTATCTCCTGAATTGAAGTGTCTGGCACATTCCATGATCAGCTTGGAATGCAGAAAAGTCAGAGCAAAGCCAGTTGCAGCCACAATTCCACTATTCACAATTCGGGTGGCCAAATTGGTCAGTTGATGATCTTTATACCCAAACATTCTTCTGTGAAACTCTCTCATGTCTAGGCCTCCGAGATTAGTATCTCCAATCTCTGCCCACTTCGAAACAATCTTGGATTTTGGGAAAAAACCCCTTTGTTCATTCTTTATCACCTATTTCCTCGTCATGCTCATTCCTCTTGGCTGTGCCATTCCTGCAAACCAAAAATCAAAACAAACATAAGAATTTGTGCAGGAGAAAGAAAAAGAAGACCAAATTCTTAAGAAGGAGGAAATTCTTAAAATCTGAAAAATTCTTCATCTTTTCTTTCAGAGGTCAAATCTCTCTCTTCTTCACGAAATCATGTTTCTCCACCAACTTACTGGGAAAATTCCTCTGAAACTTTTGATCTTGAATTCTTCACATCTTTCAAAAATAATGAATTTCCTTCTGTTTGGAAATTTTCTCTCTCTTCAAAAATCCTACTCAACTTTCAAGGAAAACTTCACTCGAATCCTCTTGATTCCTCAAAATATCTCATCAACCTGTTTTCTCAAACTTTGTGTGATGACAAAATGAGAGAGAGTCTTCATATATAGATTAAAACCCTGAAAAGCTGCTTTAAAAGCCAGGAGCTAATTTTAGGAAACTGCTAATTTAGGTGAAGATTCTTTCCCATAAGTGACCCTTGTCACTTCTTTTCTCCAATTTTTTTAAAAAAACTTCCAATCTGAGCGCTTTACTTTATGATGAAGTTTCCATTTTATCCATCCTCTTGTTTTTCTGATTTTAAATATTGAAAAAGAATAAATTTCAATATTTAATCTTTTAATATCAATTCAAAAAAGGTGATTTAATTCCACTTTACTCTTCCAAATTTTATAATTAACTTGTCACTTTTTATTAATAAATAAATATAGATAAAAATCAATATTTAATTAATAACTTCTCCTCTTTGTTTTTTTTTGTTTTTTTAAGCAAAAGTGGGAGGGCCACTATAAATATATATTAATAATAAAGCTGATTCAAGAGCTCCTCTACTTCTCCTCTTTGTTGCTTTTTGATTTTTTAAGGGTTTTTAAATTAAATATTAAATAAATTAATATTACATTTAAATAAAATAAACTCCTTCTCTTTCCAATTTCCAGCTTTTTTCAAAATCTTGAGCCTTTTCCAAATTTCCAATTTTTTGAGGGTTTTCAGAATTCTCCACAATTTCTGCTTTTTCAACTTTCTGACTTTTTCCAAAACTTCCAATTAATTTGGAATTTTTAATTTTCACCTCATTTTCCAAATTTCTCATTTTTTGGAATGCTCTAAAATTTCAGATTTTCTCAAAGTTCTCCAATTTTCTGGAATTTTAGAATTTTGGATTTTTTCAATTTTTTTTCAAATTTGCCAAATTTTGGATTTTCTCAAAATTTGAAATTTTCCTTGAGTTCGGGATTTTCAACTTTTCCATGATTTCAAATTTTCAAGATTTTCTGAATTTCTCCCATTTTTTGAAATTTCAGAATTCTCCAAGATTTCCATTTTTTCGAAGTTTTGCATTTTTCAGTTTTTTAAAATTTAGAATTTTCCAAATTTCCTAAATTTTTTATTTTTCCATGTTTCCCAATTTCTTCGACCTTGGAAATTCTCACATTTTCCAATTTCTGATTTTTCAAATTTTCAACTCTTCAAAGATCATTAATTAAATAAATCTTGACTCAAACTTCTTGAGTTTGTCATCACAATCCGAGTTTCAAATTCCATCTATCATTTAAATTGAATTTAATCTTCGCGATTTCTTCCTCGACCAATAGTTGAATAAAATCTTCCATCTCAATCTTTCATCATCACCCCTTTTCAATTACCTTTTGAAAATGTCCATACGTATTAGACCATAAAAGGGGGCATTTTAAAATTTTAAGCCTTTTCAAAAATTAAAAAATCTTCTAAAAATCACTGTAATGCTCTTGGGCGCACTTTTGAGAAAGTGGAGAATTTTGAAATTTTCCTTTACATCTGTGAAACTGCGCCCCTGACTTATCGGGTGGCATTATGCCTTGGTGACAAATTTTCCTTGGCTTCTAGGATTCCCTGACTTCCATGGAAATGCACTTCAACACTTTATGGGCGTGATTTTGGCTTGGTGAAGGATTTTTTTTGGAGTTTGACTTTCCTTAGGATCCGTTGATTTGCGCTCCACAATCCACGGGCTCCTTCACTGATTTGTCTTCATTCCGTGTGCTTTGCATTCAACGTATCCTTTCCTTTCATGGTGGATATTGAATTCTAAATCCCAAAGAAGTTCTCTTCTTGTTATCTCTTGCATCGAAGGGTTCCAGTCACTTCAAATCTCATCTTGCACACGGGCGTTCCATGCAAATGTAGATGAACTCTTACTCCCTTTAGTGTGGGACATCAAAAATGATCCCATTTCTTTCACTCTTTTGATGCCAGGAAGGACAAATCGTCCTATTCTTCAGAACTGCATGTGTTTGAGCACTTGTGAGTGCACTTTTGAAATTATGGAGGGTTCAACTTCTGAGCATCATCTATTACTTGTGCTGGTGGGGATCGCTCATTCTGCAACTTCCTTCATATGATTGCTTTGCATTGTGGGAGCTTGCAAGGAATGTTTCCTTTTGCAAGACTTTATTATGTACCAGCCAATGACTTTATAGCTCATTTCAAACATTTCATCATCCCGGGATATGAAGACAATACTAGGCGTGAATCAGTGTTCCCCACGTTATTTCTAATTCCTTATGTGGGCATGCATATCCCCATGGAGTGTGATTCTGGCTTATTCAAGCACTTTACCTGTATGATTTTGTGTTGGGGTGCAATTGGGAGAATCCATGGTGTTTGAGAATTCCATTTTTAACGTGAAAGTGTGCTCGAGCTTGCTTTAGGGAGAACGTTGGAGTTTCCTTCACCTACAGGCTGAGCGCATTTTCAACGGTAGATTATATACATATTTTATAATTCCATGAGCATGCTGCGTGCCAGGATGTCTTGGGTGGGCCTACAGATGTGTTTTATACTTTCAGATCTTTTGGTGCTAGGTCCGATCAATAGTTCACCTAGCTCATTATTAATTTTGTGTACCCGCGATTGTTTCACCATGCCCGCCTCCTTGAATGCTTAGTGATTTTCATGTTCATCTTTGGATTTTTTTCTTACCCCTTTTCACTTACATAGACACATTGATAGTCCCCCCTTCTTGAATTACTCGCCAAAATTTATCTCCTTGTTTATCAATAAAACAAAATGAGAGCGATGCAAAGATATAAAATCTTTCTTGTCCTCACCCCAAGGACTTGACTTTAAAGCACACAATTAGGAAACATGTCAACATCATAACCTCAAAAGATAGGGAAGCAAATTTAACTCAAAACTAAGTCAAAAATTCCCACTTCCCAACTTGAAACAAAGATAGAATATAGGGGACTAGAGCCAGAGCTATCGAAACAGGAACCAAAAAGGGGCCAAATGAGCGAAAAGATAGGGGTCCCATTTGAAATGGGCGATGTGTGATTAGGTCACAACAAGTATCAAATACAAACCCAAGAATAAACTACTAAAAGCACTGTCCAAACAGGGTAATTCAACTATACAACAACAAAATAGAAGTCAACTTTGACTATTTAGCACTTTTTTTCTATGAGTCAGTCCTTAGTGTTTGATGTTTACAGTGGGGGAAAAATAGAAGTAATACAATTTGAACTTTAATAATTTTAATTTTTGTGACACAAAATATAAAAAGAAATCATAATGAAACATCTAATTTTCCAAATATTAAGCAAGGTAGTCTATCTCATAGTATCAACAATAATATTATTATGAAGTCCATTACTCAAAAAAGTTTTTTCCAACTAAACATATGATCAAATATTTCAAAACACGAAGCCCTTCCATTTTTAAAAAAAAAAAATTTTAAAAAATATATTTCAAAATTTCAATTTAGTAACAATTGTTATTTTATTCAATCTCTTCTCTCCAACCAACAATGTGGTGTCTATTCTCAAATTGTTTTTGAAATTTTTATGAATCTCATTGTAGGTTTTCCAGTTCAGAATATAATGCCATTTCCTATGTCTTCACCACATTTCCTACCAATGCTTAAATATTATCCATCTTCCGATCTCTCTATAAAAATATAGAACATTGTTATTCATTTCAAACTCTATTTGTTTCTTTTTTAGGGGGCACATTTTGCATAATCATTCATTTTTTTTATTTATGATATCCTTAAAATTATTCCGTCAATCATGAGACTTACCATCATTTAGCATTAGATTGTTAAAATACTTAATTATCATTTATTTTATTTGGCAATATTTTTTCTTATGAGCTTCCGAATTCAGTCAACATAAAAAGTTACTTTATAATTTTATATTGGAAAATATCTAAAAAGTTATCACGCCTTGAGAAAAAACATTTTTTTGTGGACTTCCGAATCCTATCAACGGTAGCAAAATTGTTTTGTACTGGTAAAACTACTTCTGAAAAGTACTCTCATGTTTGATTTTTCTTTTATATTTAAAATTATTCATAATAATAAATACAGATGTATTTTCTATGTTTTGACATTTGGATATAAATAACAGAATTTTGATCTTGATATGTGGGTAAATGCTTGTTAGAATATGCTTGCATTTTTTGATCATGTTTTAAAACAATACACAAGAGATATCGAAGCAGCACAAAAAGCTAAATATAACACAAAAATTTGAAAAGTCAAAAAGCAAAAGACAAAATGTGCAGGATCAATGGAAGAGTCTGCTTATTGGATCAAAGAGAGCTTTAGTAAAAGAGTAACAAGTTGATTATATTCACAAGTTATAAGAGTCATTTAAATAGTTTTAGAAAATTTTATAAACTTTTTAATGTTATTATATTTTTATTAAAAAGTGTTTTTTTTTTTTCTATTAACTTTTTTTTCTTTCTCACAAAGTGATTAGAATATCTATTTTCAAGTTGTTTTTTGTCCATGTAGGATATGTACTCATAATATAATGTCATCAAATCTTCACCACTACTATATTCCTCAACTACTTTTTGAATATTGTCCACCAACCAATCTAAATCTAACATGATGGATCATTGTCAATTACCATGTTTTGTGGTGGAAGCATAAATTGTCTAATATGACTTATGATATTGTTAAGATTATTTGATGAGTTGAACTTCCACCATGAAACATTAATTGTCCTCATATTTAATTTTCACATATTTTACTTTGGATGTTGTTTTTGATATTAAAGTAGCCAAGAACAAGGGGATTGGCTCGAAAGTACAGGATGCAGAGCCTCAAACAGACCCAATCACCAAAAGAGACAAATTGACCATCCACAACACAATCACAACACCATCAGCCGATTCCCATCTTTAACATAAAAAACAACAGGCAACCATAGGGATACGAAAAGTTTCTCCCCAACATAGAAAAATAAAAATTAGCCTTACGGATAAAGTACTTAACCATACTAATATCAAAATTAGTCCACAGGGCCAACCAACTGAGAGTATCAATAAAAATATAAGTTTTAAAAAACAAGCCATGAGGGCTAAAACCATAGTAATTTAAACACAAAATAAAAAAAAACCCAATATTGGGGCTACCACCCAAAGACACCACACGATCCCTCCAGTAGGTCCAGTTATTTCTCGTTGTGGCGATGAGTAAGCACTCTGGTCCAATCATTAGTAAGGAAATGGAAAATCTTTCTAGACCCATCCTTGGCTGTGTCCTACGTCGCACCCTTATTCTGCTACACGAGGCAAAGGGTAGTGGCAGATGAGTGCATGACCTTGATCGCAAACTCCATCAGTCTGTTGTAGCTACTATTGAGCACCTTGAATTCATCCTTGAGGTTTTTGATATCAACACGCATTGCCTCACAACCCGCATAGGGATTTCGTAGCCTTTCCTCTTTCTTAGTATGTCTAGCCTTATCCCCCACTATAGAGGTGATGGTAGGGAACTTGGTTTTGGGGTTCTTTTTGCGACTGGAGTTGGCAGTGTTGCAACTATCCGAGACATGCATCTACACCTTGCTGGAAATATTACCCTTGCTTTCGCTCCCTAAAAACTCTTTGTGCTCAAATTTAGACTCATCATCTTTCTCAATATACCTTTCCCTAGTGGCCTTCTCCTTAATTCTGGGCTTTGCAACAATTCTATGGGATCTATGAGATGTTTCACCATCTTCGGTATCAGACCCATCCAAATCAATACAATGCTCGATTTTATCCTTTTTGGCCTTTGTCGGGGTGCCAAGTAGGGATTTCTTATTCTTTCTAGTAGGCTTGGAAACTGAAGGAGAGGTAGAAGCGGAATGGTGAGGAGTCTTAGGGTTAGCTTTGCTAGGCGAGGTGGGAATGCCCTGGAAAGAAATAGTTCTCAGTGGGTAGAGAGCAAGGTGGAAATTGAAGAGCCTAAGGATGTGACCCTCATGAAGGAAGGAGTAGTTCTTATTCTTCTCACAACAATCCTAAATTTTTTGGCTTCCAAAGAGTAGAGGAGATAAAATAGGGATAAGATTAAATCCCTATGGCGGAGATGATTGAGCAGAGGGAAATGGGAAAAATAAAGAACCCCAAATCTACCTTCAAGCATGAAGTATTTCATTAAAGCCAAACATACCTTTCCCCAGGGCTAAGAGAGCGCTTCTTTGTCGTAGCCACCATGATTCCTGACTGACACCTCATTCTTTTGGAAGAAATGCTGGAGGATAGTTTCATCTGTGATTTTGGTAGTATTTTTCCATTTTCGTCCCTCTATAGATAGACCCGTGTCCTGAGCAATCACTTCCTCATTGATCTTGAAGGATGTGCCACTCATGGTGACCCTCCTATCTGTCCAGTTGTTCACAAATTGGAGTGATAGGTTTTCACTCGAGCCCATCATAGATTTAATGTACAGGATCATTCCTCCTTTGTCGAGTATCATCCAAACTCTAGGGTTTTCACAAAACACATCTTCAATCTTATCAGGTTCCACATGAACCATGTCCCCACCAATATCCGAGTCTGTCTTAGAGTTCTCCAGATTGTTCAGCTATGAGAAAAACTAGAGGAAGCGCTGGTTTATGCAAAATTTGAATTGTTTATGACGAGTAATGACCACGAAAACCCATAAGTTGCACTTAATATCGTTTATGGTCCTTTTACCCAAATCAAACTTGTGCCAATGAGGACACATGTGAGACACGGTTTGCAACAGCATATTACAATGATATTCATCATTCCCCAAACCCAATGCATGTCATTTATGAATTGGGAAGTCTTATCAATCTTATTAAAGCATGGTCTCATAATATCCTTCATAACACACTTTCTCTTGGCATCCATCTGATGATGGGTGTATGCACCCTAAAATGGTCACCAAGACTTTGGGCCCCATTTTGTCATTTTATCATTTTATCAAATTTTCTGAATCAATGCTTTGCAATATTTTCAATTCAAATCAATTTCTTTGATCAAATTGTAATTAATTCAATTATTCAATTATTTCAATATTTCCTAAGGTTTGATCATTTTTATCTAATTAAAAGATTTAATTTTCTTTTTAATTAAATACAATTTATCTTATTTAATTAAATTAAATTCCTCCCTTTTAATTAAATTAAATTCCTCCCTTTTAATTAAATAAAATTTCCCCCATTTAATTAAATAAAATTCTTCTAATTTATTTAATTTAAAGAAAACCCTTCTTTTAATTAAATAAATAATAATCCCCACTTAAAGCACTTTATTTGTTGAAAAAGGAAATAAATTAAATAAAAATCCCTTTTTCATCATATCCTCCTAAGTGGTGGGTATTTGCCTCTTAATCTCAACCATTGATCAATTTTTTTTGCCTCTTAATCCCAATTTTTTTCTTTTCTTTATAAGGAAATCTCTCATTCTCATTTTGATATTAGTTTTTCATAGTATTGTTATGCTGCAGGTTTGGAGAGCAATTTTGGAGGAGGATTTGAGCATTTGAGCTTGGATATTGCAAATTCTCTCTTCTTGTCTTCTTCTTGCATCCATGGCTATTCATGTAGATTAGATTCATGTTTATTTTCATAGATTAAACTTGCATTTGTATTTCCCTCATAGATTAATCATGCATTGTTATCATTTAGATTAATTTCTTTTCATGCATTGCAGTCATATAGAGTAGATCTCATTTTCATGCATTTGAATCTCTCATTTCATGGTGTATTTGCATAGGCACTAACTAGGTCAATTTGAGTGCCTCCATTTTACACCTTTGCACTCCATGACTAGAGAGCTATGAGTTGATATTTGAGGCCTCATTCTTGAGCAACCTTGGATGGAATGATTCATAGAAGTGTGTCAACATTTTAGCACACATTTTTGGCGCCCACCGTGGGGCAGAAGATTCATTTTCTATCTTTTTAGCTATT
>MU224297.1:3778810-3789163 GCA_018584345.1 Thuja plicata | reverse complement strand
ACATATAATACACAGTAGTACTTCTGTATGTACTTATCAATATGATGACATGAAGACCAGCGTGGATAGATACATGTTGTTGACATGTTTACTATGCTATGTTCATACACGCAGACTCAGATATGAATATTTAGTTAAGATATGTAATTATGTTATTGACAGTTACAGTTCTGGAGGAATAATGGTTTAAGGCCGACGTATGTAACGTGTTGATCGAGTTATGCCTATCTTCAGGATATGCATGTGTATATTCATGATGATTTATGAGTTGTTGAAATTAATCTAAACGCGCCAAACATGTTTCAAGAAGATTGCAAAGTTATGGTTAAATTGATGAAGTCGACTCAGTGAAGTGACACGTGTACTTAGTTAGTACTTGTGCGGTTGTAATTATGCTTGCGTGCTTAGTAGAGTAGACAAGAATGTTAAGAAGAGTTTTCCTATAGGTCCCATGATCCCATACTTGGTGTAAGTACTTATAGAAGGTCATTTGTGATAAGAAGAGTTGGGAAAGCCAGAGATTAGAAAAGCAGAGCAGAGTGTTAAAATAGCAGAGCTATATTTATCATATGTTGATAATATAGATATTGAATTTGAAGCTTTCAGAATACAGATACAATTTTTATAGTTCTTTAAAAGAGGTTAAAGCATCGGCGCATAAAAGGAACTGATCAGACAAGCAGTGTCACAAACATCAGTTCACCTTGTTGATACAGTGTGTATCAAATAACTAGAAGGTTGTAGCCTTCACCACTTGGACAGTGAGTCCTCCACCCCTAACAGGGTTATTGTAAAAGATTGCTAATAGGGTCCGACCCTTAACCAGGTCGCTATACTACTATATTGTAATGTACAACTCCTAATAGGGTTGGAATATCTTTTAACAGGGATCACTATAAATAGTATAGTTCTTTGTGGGTACTAATTCCCACCAGGGTTTTTACCATTTGGTTTCCCCGTAACCAAATTGATGTGTTGTGTAAAGTGTTATCTGTATGTGCATTTACTTTGTATCAATCTGGATTATTAAGTATAAGATAAAGATTTAAAGTTGCAGATAACTAATTCACCCCCCTCTCAGTTATCTCTGAAGTATTCTAATAAACTCCTCCTGTTAAGACTTTCAAAGAGCTTGTTCAAAGATTTGTTCAACACTTTGCATACAATATTTCAAGATCGATCACTTTGTTGGACTTATGTAACTTAAAGCAGAATCAAGGAGAGTCCTTTGTTACTTTCTTGTAAAGATGGAGATGAAAGTGCTCTTGTCATTCTGGAACTATTCCTGATAATGAAAGGATTGATATTCTTGTTAGCAATTTGGTCCCAAAATTGTGGTATGAAGTTAAGAAAGTGGTTTTTGATTCATTTGACACCATGGTTGAGACTCTATGCCGAATTGAGGATGTTTTGAGAGAACAAGGAATTTTGACTAAACATGGAAACAATAACAACAATGGTCAAAACAACAACAATTCTAACAAAGATAAGGGAAAGAACCATTATTGGAATAAGAACAAACAAGTGGTTAATGATGGAGTTGTGGATTCCTCCCAACATAAAGATCAACCCGTGTTACACTTATCTAGTACAATTCAAGCTACAAAGCTCCATACATCCAATCAGAAAGAAAGTAAGCCAAGTTACCAAGGTAAGCCTACAAGCAAAAAATGTCAATTTGTAAAACTTGGTGAAGCATATGGAGATATTTTCCATAATCTTGTTGCTAGAAATTTGATACGTCCTTAGAATGTGGAAGATTTTTATATACCTATTGTTAAACCACCTTGGTGTCCAAGGAGAAAGCCTATTGCATATTTCATAATGGTATTGGACATGACATTGAACATTGCTACAAACTTAGGCACATCATTCAAAATCTCATTGACAGTAACCAAATTACTATAGATGGGTTGAACACCAATGTTGATCACAAAGCATTCAAAGACCCTTTGCCCAAATATAAAAAGTGGGAAACCTCTAAAGTTAAGAATGGAAAAGCTGAGATCAACTATACTTATATAGATGCAGAGAATACCATCAACATGCTTGAATTTGTGGAGGAAAGTGTTAACATGATGAGTGGAAGAGATCCTTATGGTTATGATCTGGATGAAGACTCTCCTCCTATTTTTTTATAGAGAACTGTTGTGGTGCTAAGGGGTCTCAACTCTAGAAGGTCATCTCAATCCCTTAATGCTGTTACCCGAAGTCAAGGTCCCATTGTCATTAAAGGACCCAATTCAAGTCAATCCAGTAAACCTAAGCAAGTGGCATCTAAACCTGTTACCTTGAGTCAGCTGTCAATCCTAAATTTAAATACAATCTTGTTGACTAGCTACAAAGAACATCCTCTCAGATTTCAAACTTTGAGCTTTTAGAGCTGTCTCCAAGACATAAACAAATCCTTAAGGATGCTTTGCGTATGACAAATGTCCCCAAAAACTTAGATATTGATCAATTCGAGCATATGGTTAATCACATTGCCACCCCTCATTACCTTAAATTTTCTGAAGATGATGATAAAGCATTGAGCCATCCACACAATCTTTCCCTTCTTATTGAGGTCATGATCCATAGAACCCATGTTAGGTGCATGTTGATAGATGGGCATGTTGGGATTAATATTTGTTCTTTTAGTCTTTTGAAAGAATTGGGTTATTCTGAAGAAGTTATAGATACCATAAAAAGAATTACTATCAAAGCCTATGATGAGGTAGAAAGAAGTTCCAAGGGGTTGGCTGTCCTTCCTGTTAGGATTGGCCCTGTTCAAAAGGATATTTTGTTTCAGATAGTTGATGCTAGACCCCTTGCATATAATATCTTACTTGGTAGGCCGTGGATTCATGACATGCAAGCAGTGTCATCTACCTACCATCAATGTGTTAAGTTCCCCTACAATGGAGTAGACATTTGTATACCTGGGGATAACACTTTATCTGTTAATTCAATTTCAATAGGGGCTCATGTTCCCCTCAATAGAGAAGCATAAGATTTTGATGCTACCTTAGCAAAATATAAAGACAAGTTTAAGACAATAGACCTTGGTATGGAGGGGTATCAACTCAACTCCCTCACCACATTGCCAGTTTCACCTCGGTCTTATGGTAAAGCTTCAAAAGAGATGAAACCTTCCTCTTCAGCTATGACATTATTTGGAAAGTTTGTAGAATCATCAGTGCCTATTCAAAATGAGAAAGAGGAAACATTTGTTAGAGACTGGACCTATAGAGAAGAAAAGTATAAGCACAATGAGAATTTCTCTCCTTCTCCTAAAGCTTATGGGAGAGGATATACTTTTGTCAAGAATATGGGCTATCGTGGGTATGGCCCTCTTAATCACAGTTTGGATACTAGGTTTGAACCTCTTGATCATGCTCAGTTTGTATGCAAATATAAGAAACCAATTGGCCTAGGATTTGAAAAATGCAACAGGCATACCAATCCTCTCTTTGAAAAGTTGGAGAGTGATGATGAACTAGAATATGAACCTAATTTGACAAATCAACAAGATATGTGTGAAGATTGGGTCCCTTCCACTACTTTCCTTTGGGGAGATCCAGATATTTCAGTTACTCATACATCAGTTGCAATTTTAGAACAAGAATCAGATATAGAGGATCCTTTGAGAGAGCATCAAAGAAAGAATCTTGCTTGTTTAATGGAAAGAGAAAATACTAGTTTTGATGAAACTGGACCTTCAACATCACGATGTCCCAAGCCTTCATGGTGTAAGCATCCTAGTCATAGTTCAGATATAAGTTCTAATGAATATGAATGGGACTCTTTTTAGAGCCCTCTATAGTTGATAGAGATAGAGATGTTGATGTTGTACACATTTATAGTTCTCAATCTGAGTTAGCCAATGAGTCATGTGTAGGATTAGAGGTTTTGAACCCACATGTTTCCTTAGTGGATGATTTTGTGCTTGTTAGGATGAATCCTGATTTGGGTAGCTTAGAGGGATACTTGAAAGACTCTGACTCTTCAGTCACCAGTGATGATATCATTCATATTTATAGCCTTGAACCATTCGTTTATTTACCCCTTGCCCATCCCAACCTTATTGATTGGTCTCAATGCTATCAAGAACTTGAGCTTTTAACATTCCAAAATGATTATGAGATAGCTTGTTACCTGAATGCCATTGAACCCATAGTCTCTTCTACCAGCAAACCGACTACCAGTATGACAGAGCCAGACATCAAGTACCTTATTCACAAGATAAAGAGAAAAGAAAATAAAAAGAATAGGTGTTCTGATGGAAAAAAACCACTATGTGGCGGTGTCAGAACCAAAAAAAAGTAAAAAGAAATGACATATCCAAAGGTGAAAACCTCTTTGAGGCACCTAAGGATGAGGTACTTGATCATCTCCCCAGTTATTTTCAAGATTGATCTTCAGTGCTTATTGAGCCAACACAAGCAGTTAATTTGGGTACAAATGAGGCTCCACAGATAGTGCACTTGACTGAGTCCTTGTCACCAACAGACTAAGTTCTTACAACAAAAGAAAATCAATTTTGCATGGATTTATTTAGATATGATAGGATTGGACATTAATCTTATTATGCATCACTTATCTATAGCTCCAAATATCAAACCAGTTAAACAAAAATTGAGGAAAATGCATCCTCATATAGCTCTTTTAGTCAAAGCTGAATTAGAGAAGATCCTTGGAGAAAAATTCATAAGAGCTATTTCTTATGCTGAATGGATATCAAAGATTGTACCAATTTCCAAACATGACAAATCCATTCAAGTTTGCACAGATTTTAGAGATCTCAATACAGCATGCCCAAAGGATGACTTCCCACTCCCCAATATAGATATGATAGTGGATATGACTGTGGGTTATGAGATTTATTCTTTGATGGATGGTTTTTTTGGATACAATCAGATTAAGATAGCTCTTGAAGATCAAGAAAATATTGCATTCACTTGTGCATGGGGAACCTATTGTTGGAACGTTATGCCTTTTGGATTAAAAAATGAAGGATCTACCTATGAAAGAGCTATGAAAACTATTTTTCATGACATGATGCATAAGAATATGGAAGATTACGTGGATGAAACCTTGGCCAAATCTAAACAAAGAGATACACACTTAGATTATTTGGAAGTAATTCTAGATTGCATGGAGCAATTTCAGCTAAGGCTAAATCCTAAAAAGTGTGCATTTGGAGTCACCTTTGGAAAAATACTTGGATTCATCATTTCAGCAAAATGAATAGAGGTGGACCCTGAAAAAGTTCAAGCAATTATAGATATGCCACCTCCTAAAAACATTAGTCAAATGAGGAGTCTTCAGGGACGTCTTCAATCTATAAGGAGATTTATTTCACAACTGGCAGATAGAACTCAAGCCTTCAATAAGAACTTGCATAAAGGAGTCAAATGTGTTTGGAATGAGGATTGTCAAAAGAGCATAGATCAAATTAAGAAGTACTTGGCCAATCCTCCCATTTTAATGCCTCCTATCCCAAGGAAACCTCTTATTTTATACATTTCAGTGACATAATCTTCCTTGGGGGCATTACTATATCTACTTGATGAAAATGGGAAAGAAAGAGCAATATACTACATTAGCCGTACTCTTGTGTCATATGAGGTTAATTACACTAGCATTGAAAAAGTTTGCCTTGCTGTTGTGTTTGCTTCCCAAAAGTTGTGACATTACATGCTTGCGCATACTATACACCTCATAGCCAAAATAGATCCACTCAAATACTAGCTAAGTAAGGCTGCCCTCACAGGTAGAGTTGCTAAATGGATGATGGTACTTTCAAAATTTGACATTGAGTACATTGAGAGAAAAGCAATCAAAGGACAAGCTATAGCAGATCAATTGGCTGATTTCCCATTAAAAGATAATGTACCTATTCAAGTTGACTTCCCAGATGGACATCTTGTGTATACGACTGAAAGAACTTGGAAGATGTTCTTTGATGGATCTTTTATGCAAAATGGTTTAGGAGATGGTGTGTTGTTTGTTTCTCCTCATGGGTACACAATCCCTAAGTCTTAAAAATTATTGTTCCCATGTACAAACAACATTGCTAAGTATGAAGCTCTAAAAAGTGGACTTAAGATAGCCATAGAATGGAGAATCATAGAGTTACACATCTATGGGGATTCACAATTGATAATCAACCAAGTTAATGATGAATATCAAACAAAACATGAGAAAATGGTACCTTACCAGAAAGTTGTTGATTCCTTAAAGAGATATTTCATATTTGTCACATTTTAGCAAATCCCTAGAGCAAAAAACAAAGCAGCTGATGCAATGGCTACACTTGCTTCACTTCTTCAATTAGAGCAACATGAATCAAGATTTGAATTCCTAGTGGAAGAGCTACATCATCCTATCTTTGACTCCCAAGAAAGCCATATCATTTGTACCCTTGTTGGTCATGAGTCATCCCGTTATGGTGCCATTTACTCATATCTTCATGATGGCATTATACCTAAAACCTTTAATCGATCTGAATGCAGAAACCTTACCTGAAACACCTCTCGCCATTCCCTTATCGCTGGTGATTTGTATATGAGGGGTCTCGATGGAACACTTCTTAGATTCTTAGAAAAGGAAGAATCTAATCAAGCATTAGTTGACACTCACAAGGGCATCTATGGAGGACACTCCAATGGTCTTGCCATGGCTCGAAGGTTGCTTAGGGTGGGGTACTATTGGCCCATGATGCAGATTGATGCAGTAGCCTTTGCAAAGTCATGTGAAAAGTGTCAAAAACATGGTAACCTGATACATGCTCCAGGTAGGGAGATTATTCCTTCTATATCTCATTGGCCATTTCAGCATTGGGCCTTTGACCTTGTTGGGAAAATTCATCCCAAATCATCAAGAGGACACAAATTTATCATTACTGCTACTGATTACTTTACTAAATGGGTATAAGTTGTCCCACTTTCTGTTGCCTCGGGCAAGATAGTTTCTCTATTCATTTTGAACCATATCATCTGTCGATATGGAGTGCCTTCCAAGATTATTTCTGACAATGGAGGCTATTTTAAAAATAAGGAGCTCAAACAACTCTACAAAAAATTCAAGATTAAACAACATTGGTCCTCCATTTACTTCCCGCAAGGAAATGGTCAAGCAGAGGCATCAAACAGGGCCATTCTTAAAATTTTGCATAGAACAGTGTGTAAGAATGGTAGAGATTGGCATTTACAGATAAATCTAGCTTTGTGGGCCTATAGAATGAGTATTCATACTCCTACTAGGGCTATTCCTTTTTCCCTTGCATGTGGTGCTGAAGCAATATTTTCTTTGGAGGTTGAGATTCCTTCACTTCGAGTTTCTCTCCATGGTTTAGTTACGGATGAAGACTACCGTGCCATGAAACTTCAAGAGTTAGAACTTCTAGATGAAAAATGTCAAGCATCATTTGACCATATGAGAGTCTATCAAAAGCGTATGTCTAAAGCCTTCAACAAAAAGGTTCGCCCTAGAGAATTCCAAGTTGGAGATCTTGTCCTACGTGAAAATCCTAAGAATCAACATCATAGAGATCAAAAGGGCAAATTTGAACCTAATTGGCTTGGACCTTACATTATTATAGTAGTTTTTGGGATAGTGCTTATTTACTATCTACAGAGGAGGGAGAACAACTCCCTAATCCTATCAATGTCTTGCACCTGAAGAAGTTCTATCCATGATGCCCATTCTGTCTCGGGGCATCCTTTTGTACATAATTATTGATCCTAAAAAATCCCAAAAAATGATATATTGCCTAAAAATTCTAAAAATCAAAAAATGTCCTGAAAAAATGATCATCTTAGTGAAAACTTAGCAATAGGCGCTTTGATGTATCTTCAAAAAAATTATATATTCCAAAAATACAAAAACATAAAAAAATTCAAAAATTCAAAAAAATAGAAAAAGTGCCTTGGTGAAAACCTAGAAACAGGCGACTTGGTAGCAAAAATTATAAAAAGTCCTGAAGAAAAAAAAATAAAAAAAAAGAAGAAAAAAATAAAAAATGAAAAGAGAAAAAATTGTAATAAAATCCCAGTGGTGAAAACCGGAAAACGGTCGCTACTTGAGGCCTTTGCACCCCTGTTTCTTAGTGCGTGTCCTCAACACTTAGCGTTTCTCCATCATGCCTTGTCCTTGTTGCCTTGGTCTAGAATTGGTCTTTGTCTTTGTCTAGGGGGCATAACTATGTTAGCTTTGGTCTCTTAGATGCGTTAGTCTTTAGGTCGCCTCACAAATGGTGTTTCTGAACACCACCCCAACTGTATTTTTCAATACAACCCTTGACATCGAGTGTTTTTCAACACTTATTAGTTTGGTCTTACCCCATTTTGTCATGTGGTCTTACCTGCTTGCAAGCATTCGATCCTTATCCTCGGAACTCAGTATCAGTTAACTGTGAGGTCCTATCCTGACCCATCCTAGTTCGACTTTCATTTTGACATTTGATTCATCAGGATGATACCTTGAGTATAGAAATTTGATCTATTTTGGATTACATATGCTATCTTTGGATCTTATGAGATAGTTGTTATAGATTCTTATGATGATCACGTTATTCGTACTTTTATATATGCTTATTTTGATTCCATGATTATCTATGATATATACACTCTGCATTCTTATGTCATCTTTCAGTATAATGAATATTGGTGAAATCATGGTTCTATGATAAGTTTAGGATTACATGCTTATGTGGAATGCGTAATGTTTTATGAATGCAGATATATATGTATTTGTCAAGTTAGATGTTACTACTCTATTTTTGAAATGATTATTAATGCAAGATTTTATAATGTACTGACATCGAATTTGAGTGTGCAGGAACATGGTCATGGTTGTAAGTCGGGGAAACAAGATAGGATCTAAGTGCAATTAGTTGGAAACCAAGGTCGACTCTAAGAAGAGTACGACCTCATTGTGATGTAATTTTATTCGTAAACGTGTTGCATGTGTTCATATGGTTGACAATGTATGTAAATGTATGTTTGTAAGTAAATTTCTTTTTGTGAATAATATAATGTATTTACCCACAAGGAATTTCAAATGTGTTTGTGATGTGTGCTTTAGTGAGGTGTCACTTGAAACCTTTGTGATGAAGTGGCATGTTGAGTGGAATATGGACCCCACCCTCTCCTTAGTTGGTCTTGAGCATTCCTAAGCTAGGTAGGTGGTTTAAGGAACCAAGATTTGATGAAACCAATACTCCATTTTCGGATGCATGATTAATTGGGGTTTTTGAGAGGTTTTGTGAAGTCCTAGGGTGTGGTTTAGGTTGAATTTTGGTGCCCAAGGTTAGTACTTGGGTTAAGGGGCTTATTTATTCTATTTCCACCTTCCTAGGCCACCATTTTATCTCTTTTTATGGACCATTTTTGATATGCACGAAAATGGGAATGTTATCTAAGATGTCTCACCTTTTCATGTGTTGAAATTCCTTCCATACCTTTAGTAAGGGCAAGTTTCATCTTCTCTAGGATCTAGAAACCTAATAGTTTTGGGAAGGGAGATGAGAGAAGGGTGTTTTTTTTTAAGGAAATTTTTAGGGAGAGAGACTTGGGGGGGAATACACTGGTTCATTTTGGTCTAAGTGAGAATTAGTGAGTGAGAGGAGAGCTAGAAGGTTTTGGAAAATAATTAGATTTGAGGATAGCAAGCTGGGAGACAAAAGGAAGCTCATCTTCAACTCTTCAAGTTAGCCTTGTCTTAGGAGGAGGTTGGTGGTTTTCTATCTTGTGTTTTTATCAATATGCTTTGAAAGAAATGAGTTATGTGAAAATTGTAAACTGTTTTACCATGTGAGAATATTTTATTGTTGTTTTCATTTTGAGATTTTTGTTTTCAATCTTATTTGTTTTCTTGAATTTTTCATGTTATGGGTGTGCAAGTTCACTCCTCATCCTTGGGAGGATTAGAGGAGAACTTGTGGTGAAGGGCCTAAGTTGGGATTTCCTTATGTATGAGTGCATGGTTGTATGGGCACCATGAGAACCTAAGTATGTTTGTTTTGGGGGCCATAAGGGAATTGTGATGCTCCTGGATTTGAGCTGTTGGGTTGGAAGTGCCTTGGGAAGGCTTGTATATTATGTTGATATGTTGTTTATTATAAGTCAGGTGTCTCCATAAGGAAGATTCCACCTTCACCCATTCTATGGATTCTATGTAAGAGTCCTTTGTGCAGGCTTGGGAAGGGAGTAATATGTGAAAATCTATGTTTCCAAATTGTCTTGAAGGTTTATGTTTTGTGTTGTATGAGTGTATCCTATCCTATACTTGTTTCCCCAAGCTCGGGGGTGGCCATGTAATGGCCTAGGCTGGGAGGTGAGCCTCCATGGCCATGTGAAAGAAGTCTTG
>MU224297.1:3762891-3774813 GCA_018584345.1 Thuja plicata | reverse complement strand
CTACACAAATTTTATATGAATAAATTAAAGATATGTTATTTCAATGAAATAATTAACATTATAAAACTTAGTATTAATAAAATAGTTATTCTTAACGATGAATAATCAGGAGAAGAAAATTTAGTTTTTTAGTTTTCTTTTTAGCTAGGGAAATATTTATTTGTTTATTGCTAAATACTTTTCCTTTAGCATAATAAAATCACTCCTTAAGAATACTTAAGGATAGATCATACTATCTTTAACAAACTTAAAATGTAGGGGAAAGTTTATTTTCCCCTTAATACTTTTCATATTCCCTTGTCGCCTAATGACTTCCATCGTGTAAGGGATGGAGGCACGCTAGCGCATGCCTTACGATCCCTTACGTGTCATTGGGTGACTCGCCCAAGCGAGCTTGAGATCCCAAAGCTTTGCCTTGAAGGGCTTTTGTGTATCCTAGTAGTCTTAGGTGTATGTTATTGATTGTTCAAAAAAAAAAAAAATTTGTTGTGTTTTTGCCTGATTATTTTGGGCATTACATTCACACACTTAAATTTTTAACTACAACACTTAATGCTTGAACTATGTCATGATATTTTCTTTGTGTGTTGACTGTTATTGATTTTCGTTCAGTTTCCTTATCTAATTAGTCTCTCTGTGATGCATAGCTAGAGGACTTGGGGCATGGAACATGTTTTTATTTGCTTCCTGCTTTATGCTTCATTGTTTTTGCACAACCATTCTACTGGTCATTCTGGCCTCTATGCCTTGATGTGAGCATGGTTTTGCTATATTAAGTTGGGTAAGCTAACATCACAGTCATCTTGACCTTTATGTCTTTGATGCTTATGTTATAATCTTTCCACATTCTAATCCGATATAAATCACATTCATATCTTCATAGTTGCACTTGTGACTAGTGATGATTGTGTGATTTTCTGATGTCCATTAATAATGGCCCAATGATGAAAATAAGTTCCTTAACATTCTCTTATGAATGATGAACACAAAGACCTATGTTACAGTTGCTCTATTGCAAGTACACCTTTGCATTTTCATGTAGCTTGCATTATTATACTTCATGTTAATTTGCATTTTTAGACTACATTATGATTTTGAGAGGGTTTCCTTCATCTTTCTTGTGGACTTTAATCAATCGTGATCACATTTTGATCTTCATTTCCTTATCTTCTTTCGTGATCTCAATCAAAATTTTCCATCTAAAACAGTTGATTGATTTTGGGGCATTCTCTTTCTTCTCTCCATTTCTTTCCACCTCTTCTAGACTTTAATCTTCCATTCGCTTTCACCCCACTTCTTTTCTTCTAATTCAATCTTGGGGCATAATATTTCGTGCTTAAAGATTTACCTTGGTTCTGTGATCCTTATATCTTTCATCTTACATCATGAACCTTATCTTTAGTTCGATTTGATAAAAAATTATCAATTTGTTGTTTCTCCTCTGTCTCATTTTGATTTCGATCATGAGGGGGTAGTACCTATCAAACTTCAATCTTTGATTCAGCTTTATCAATTATATCAGTCTTGCTTGAGATTCTTATCTCTGACATGTCAATTACTTATTTCGGTGTTGACTGTCTTTTTCAATTGTGCTTATTTTTTGTCCTGATGTGTTCCTGAATCGACCACACATCTGGGTTGTTTTGTGATCCCAAGTCGACCTCACACTTCAACTGCATTCTTTGACTACATGTGTTCACGAATTGACCACACATTAGTCAAAAAGGGGCAAATGTATGCACCCTAAAATGGTCGCCTAGACTTTGGGCCCCATTTTGTCATTTTATCAAATTTCCTGAATTAATGCTTTGCAATATTTTCAATTCAAATCAATTTCCTTGATCAAATTGTAATTTATTCAATTATTCAATTATTTCAATATTTCCTAAGGTTTGATCATTTTTATCTAATTAAAAGATTAAATTTCTTTTTAATTAAATAAAATTTATGTTATTTAATTAAATTAAATTTCTCCCTTTTAATTAAATAAAATTCCTCTTATTTAATTAAATTCAATTTCCCCCATTTAATTAAATAAAATTCTTTTAATTTATTTAATTGAAAGAGAACCCCTCTTTTAATTAAATAAATAAAAATCCCCACTTAAAGCATTTTATTTGTTGAAAAAGGAAATAAATTAAATGAAAATTAAATAAAAATCCATTTTTCATCACATCCTCCTAAGTGGTGGCTTTTTTCCTCTTAATCTCAACTATTGATCAAATTTTTTTGCCTCTTAATCCCAATCGTTCACTTTTCTTTATAAGGAAATCTCTCATTCTCATTTTGATAATAGGTTTTCATAGTATTGTTATGTTGCAGGTTTGGAGAGCAATTTTGGAGAAGGATTTGAGCATTTGAGCTTGGATATTGCAACTTCTCTCTTCTTGTCTTCTTCTTCTTGCATCCATGGCTTCATGTAGATTAGATTCATGTTTATTTTCATAGATTAAACTTGCATTTGTATTTCCCTCATAGATTAATCATGCATTGTTATCATTTAGATTAATTTCTTTTCATGCATTGCAATCATATAGAGTAGATCTCATTTCCATGCATTTGAATCTCTCATTTCATGGTGTACTTGCATAGGCACTAACTAGGTCAATCTAAGGGCCTCCATTTTACACCTTTGCACCCCATGACTAGAGAGCTATGAGTCGATATTTGAGGCCTCATTCTTGAGAAACCTTGGATGGAATGATTCATAGAAGTGTGTCAACATTTTAGCACATAATGGGACATATAATCCTCATTAAATCTGGTGCCATTTTGGCTAAGAACCCCATAGGCCCTAAACTTTCTTTTGTCCATTGAGGATTTAAAATTCAAATTTTCTGCCCAACCCGAGTCGTGGTCAATGGCATACATACGCCAGCAAAGCATAAAGAGCCACATCATTGAGAAATTTTTTTGTGTTCTCTCCCGATGAGGGATTTTATTTCCTCTGGTAGGGGTTTCACATCCCTCCAAAAACATATTCTCTTCCTTCCTAAACCATCAACCACTAGTACATTTGAGGTCAATTTTCAACCTATAATTGGTTGAATTTTTTACCAAGATTGGTTGAAAGATCCACAAATGGCCTTGTCGTTATTTTTCTAGTCAAAATTTTGACACATCAGGTTACGGTCGAATGTTCTATTCTAATATTGGTCAAAATTGACATCTACAATTAGCAAGTTTATTCATTGAACTGTCAACAATTGTCAGTCAAAATGTTTGGCTCATCTGACTAGGATGCCAAACCTACAATGCTAAATTTCAACCAATATTGGTTGAAATTTTTGGCCCATCCGACCAGGATGCCAAACCCACGATGCTAAATTTTGACCAATGTCGGTCAAAATGTTTGGCCCATCTGACCAAGATGCCAAACCCACGATGCTGAATTTTGACATAGAATGGTCGAAGAATGGTCGATATGTAGACCACTCTTGCTGAGGGTTTCGACCAAAGTTAGTTGAAATTTCAACCAATATGGAATGTTAAAAAAAAAACCTGAAGATAAATATCCAGAGTAGTCACCAACAACATCCTGGTCGGTGATTAGTTTAGATATTTATCTTTAGGTGTTACTTTGCATTAATATATATGGTTGTGTATTTTGTTATGTTACTTAACTATTAGCATAATGGTTTATTATGAACTTATTTGATGCTGGTTACTAGCTATTAAATGAGGAAACTACAAACATTTTAATAGATTTTCATAATTAAATAATGAAATTTGCATATTCAAAACAACATTACATTATATTCTTCATATTCAAAACAACATTACATTATTTATTATTGTAAGCCCCCTCTGACGTATGCATCTAGAAAATGAAACTACAACCTATTGGGATTGAGACAAACCTTATAAAACAACAAAAACTAAGAAGGGCCGCTTGCCAACAACTGCTGAATACAGGGTCCTCCAGCCATTGCCATAATGATAACATTCAACCTACACTCACAAAAACTAAAAGTTAAATTACGAACCTCATAGTTTTTCTTCCTCGGTTTCTGAAGGAATTGAGAATTCTCAAGTTTCTCTTTATTAGTACCAATAATGTAGTAAATATATTTCTAGTCCTTCATTCTTGATATGTACTGGTCAAGCGATGTAAGTTTATCGCCAGATTTTGTGATATTAAAACAAATAAAGAATACCAATATAAGTGAGTAGCATGAAAATTTTAATGATTGGAAGTATAGAGAAACAACTTAGTAAGGTACTCATCCACAATCAAGAAAAAAAATCATATGCTTTCAAAATGGCCAGTACCAGTCACCTTTCAAATCTCAGAAGCTTTACAAGCCTGTTTCTATTTGATGCATCCTCGATTATACCTAACTTGATAGATTTTCCAAACTCATTCCATAATTTGGTGTACTTTCCCTTTTTCTTCAAATCTATATTTGAGTCAGCATTTGCATTAAATATATCCTTTAGTACATCAGCATTCAATGACAACCTAGACAAAGCATTTTAATGACTACAATAAGTGTATTTCCACCTGTTGCCCAAGCCTATAGAAATGTGAAATTGTGAATAACTGAATATGTCTTTACCTGATTTCAAATGATGTGTCTATCTATCCATATACTTGCAGTTTTTACCAAATTGTTGCTATTACTAAGGAAAACTATAGTAAGGATATTGGTTGTCAAATTCCAGACCTAACATTTATCATTCTGGTACTGACCCTGTTAAATTGTCAAAGATACCCATTTCAGATAAATTCATAAAATATTTTTGTTGTTTATTGTAGCTTATAAGCCAACACATATATGTAGGGATTCGATTGTTTTCAAAGTGAAAATTTTCTTCAACGGGAAAGTATACCTAATAATAATGTTAGGGAAGATTTCTTTACCTACAATGCCCAGTAGTGGAAGTTTATGCAAGATGTGGGATATCACCACACGGGCTTTGGAATATCCTTTGGAAGCCTGAAATATACTGATACCAGCATGAACATTCCCTGCAATAAATAAATAAATAATTAAACAAATACTCAAAGCAGATGCAAACAAGAATTTTAGCAAGACTTCAATGGTTGTACAAAAAAATTTCAAGAATTAGAATCAAGCATTAAAGGAGTTGCTTTTTCCAGCGAATGTAATGTGAAGAAGATATTGTATAACTACAGATAGTTCTGTGATGATGCATTGATGATCTGAAGAAGTCATTTCTGAGTGTAATTTCATTCCAAACTAGATAAACAAATTGTGAAAATTCATTTGTTGTTGAGTCTTGGAAGTTTTATAAGTTGGTATCTTTCAGAAAATTCATTAATGTAACTGGATAGTGGAGTAGACTATATCTTTGGAGAATATTTAATATGGATTTGGAGACCAATCAATGCACATACTCAATGCTTCTTGGAGAAAAACCCAAAGCAGTAGAATACATTCATAATCTCACAATTTAATATCATTATATATGCTCACATATAATGAGTCTTTTGTGCATAATCCTACATTTAATACCATTATATATGCTCATAGGACAACAACTAGTTAGACATCTGAAACCTTAGTATTGTTAGAAAATGACCTATTAAAGTAGTACT
The DNA here is from genome assembly GCA_018584345.1 of Thuja plicata. Lineage (NCBI taxonomy): Eukaryota > Viridiplantae > Streptophyta > Pinopsida > Cupressales > Cupressaceae > Thuja > Thuja plicata. The sequence goes on along the minus strand of MU224297.1, from coordinate 3,769,250 downwards.
GAGCTTCCTCCCAAAGAATGCAAGCTCAAATCTCATATCTCAGATCCCATGGTTACAAAGAAAGAGAATAAAGTTAAAGGACATGTCTAGGAAAACAAGCTCCAATATGTATAAGAGAAGGAATAGCAACTATTATAAGAAATTTATTGTGATGGTTATTGTGGTGAATGGATCAGAAGCAGTAAATATGGGGCTGGATAAATATGGCCACTAAAATGAATGATCAACATAGACTTATGCACATTCGCTTATACTTGCTTGTTATAGTGATACTAAATGGATCCCTGAAGGGATTCCTCTACACAATTTGCAGTCTTTAAGTATTTAGAATTCATCACCTGCGACATTGTTGCGAAGGGATGACAAGGTAAATGCTTTTGCCTGATAATGAATTTAATTTTGTTAGCATTAGTAATTAGTCCATTCTCGTGAGATTTTTATCATTGAAAAAACAATAGTTTGAAACAAAGTGATTGTAAATTCTAGGTTATTCTCAAGTTGAAACAACTATATTGCAGCTTCAAAGATGTTCCACATGTCAATAAAGATATGTTAATAAGAAAAATGGTGAGTTCATTTGGAACATTCAAGCATATGAAAAGTATGCACTTAGAAGGTTTCTTAGAATTGGATGTTGAATGGAATCAGTTGCTAAATTTTGTAAGAGAACTCGCCAATCTAGAAACTTTAGGATTGAGAGAGCTTAGGGTAGAAGGGGAAATTGATTTAAGCAATAGGGAGGAGACAAATGATGATTGGCTTTGTATGAGAAACCTTGAGGCCATATCTCTGTTTAGTGTAAATAAAACAAGGAAGGTGTCAATTCAAGAAAGTTTTGTCCCGCCCTTAAATATCTTAAGCTTTGTCCTATGGAATATGTAATCGAAGTGGATTTAACAGGGGTAATCACACTGGAATGTTTGGTGTTGTTTAAATGTAGAGAGCTGAGAAAATTTTTGGGCAATTATAATCCAAAACTTGAAATGTTCCGCATAAAAAAAATCCCAACTGTGACAGAGTTTCCAAGTTTTAAGGGGGCCAGTTGTCTCAAGAGGATCTATATCAGCCACTGTACAAAGCTGCACTATAGTTATAGAAAATCAATGAAAGGTCACAAAATTTTCACTTTATCATTGACCCTCTAGTAACCACACATTCAATATGGCTAAGTCTATTATATAAAATAGTGAAAAAGGTGTTAAGAAGACATCTAACACCATTGAATCCATAAAAACCAATCAAAATAATAACTTAAATAATTAGAATGAAAGAAATGGTCTATTAGGATAGAATGTGGAACACAACTATGCATCAAAAAGTGGCACACTCTTGTGCTAAATTAAACTCATGACCTGATTTTGACTCAAGCTCTCCAAGCTACTTAATAAGTCAATATTTATATAAAGATATTTTAGTCTTAGACAAATGTATTTATGTGAGAATGACAGGAGACATTCTCTTTTGTTGGGTTAAAATGCTATAGTAAGCTTAACACCATGCAAAGCCATCATTTGCCACATGTCCCATGTACATGACATGTGGAAGTATTGGCACGCTAGGTGGATTGTTTATGAATGCTACGTGCAAATTACATATTTTTAACAATTATTACTACTCTGTGTGAGGAAATGGGAGTCCAAAGGAACTGATTTAACACTTCACCTACTCAAAAACAAAAACCAATGAAATAATCCAGATTAGGCCAAGAGAGGTTGACACATTCAAGAAGAGAATACTTACAAAAAATAAAGCCAAGTCATGCCAAAAAAGTTGACTATTGGCCCTTCTAGTTTTTTATTTGATAGTTTCCTAACAATGACACATTCAAAATTCACTTATGAGCAAAGACCTAGAATGAATGAAATTGATTAAATAATGAAGGTATGTTAGTTTGAGCTTCACTTAGTTTTGAGAATACTTTAATATTCTCTACTTAACAAGGCCAACCACGTGAATGTGGAAGATCATCTGGCCTCACCCCCCTCCCCCTAACATCAATGTAAATTTCCCATTAACATCTAATTACACACTTCATTCATCCATTTATGAACTATAACGTTCAATCAATACAATCACATAACATTCATTAATATGATATAACATTCATTAATATGCAACACTAATCAAGAATTCATTAACACATAACAATATTCATTAACATGACATAAAATTCAATATTAATACACAACATTCATATATAATTACTTAAAAAAATGTTCTTTCATTATCCAACAAAGTTAATCAATCAAGTTTTATCAAAGAGCATTTTTAAGAAATCATTTCTTTTTTGGGCTTTTCTTAGATTTCTTTAGCTGGAAAAGGATTCTAGGAGCATCAATATCTTCCTCCTCTTGTGGCTGTGATCTCAAATTATGATGCTTCCTCATGTTTTCAGTAGCACAAGAGTGTTGCACTAAAGGGGGGTCTTCTACAATAACAAGTAAATGGGTTAAATTTGCATACTTTTTTTTGCTGTTACATGTATTTCATTAACTAGTAGAACATAACATGCATTTTTCTTTACCTGACAATGCCACATGGTGTACAATAACATTTTGATCTTCCACCACCTCAACATGCTCAACATACTCAACATGCTCTAAAATATTCAAAAAAAGGTTACGCGGCCAATTGCAATTAAAGATGTTAAATTCTATTAATAATTACGTAATTTATTTCCAATAGAAAATTAATACCTCCACCACTGTGATGCACATCATGGCCTTCGTCATGCCCAGGTTATGTGATAGGTTTTGAAGGCTGCAGTGAAATGTCATGTGCATTGTTATCATGAAATAGTCAATTTATGTTCGAAATTAACTATTCAATTTGATTTACTTTTCATTTGACCAATTTACCCGTGTCTCATCTAGTGCAGCAGATTCTTCATTATGGCTTTTGAATTCTTGGTGTAGGCATGCAACCATGACTTTATAGCCTTCCTTCAAGTCTATTCTTTTGTCTGCACCTGTGGGATCTACATTGAATTGTGTGCCCTATACTTTTTGTTTAATATCATCAGTTTTGCATGTATGATTTGATTAAACAAAATTGTTTGCAACCATATATATAAAAATTTGATATGAAATTCCAATGCTGCTACTTACAAGTCGAGAGTGAAGTTTCATATAGCCACCAGAGCCAAGTTTGTGTTGGCCAACCTTTTTTAATCCCTCTTCTATAGATTTTGATGTGTCTTGCAGTCTATGAAAAGTTTAAAACATGTTAGATTATATATTTACAAAGATCATTAATTAGTGCATGATTACATTCTACCTAATACTATCATGTCATACTTTCTTTTTTTGTCTTCTGGTTGAATTCCTCTACCCTTTAGCCTTTTCTCTTTTGCATCTTCCATTATTTCATTCCACTCCATCGGTGGAATCATAGGAGAACGCTCGTACTTTGGGTTATCCTTTACAACCCTTCTATATTGGTCCCTCATAGTTTTTATATGTTTGGATTCCTTTTTAAGAATCAGGGCACTTTCAAAAGTTTTATTTCCAAAGAGGTCCTCTAAAGATTTAATGAGCTGCTTTTTTCAGTTAGCATCCTGTTCATTCCACCTTTTTTGAAAAAAAAAAATTGTTAGATATCATTAATTTAATATAGTACAATAAATGGAAGATAAGAAAAATATTGTACCAATATTATAAAACTACGTACCTTTTACGTATGGTGGGCCCAAACAACTTCAATGTCATTTCAAAAAGAGTATCATAAAAAACATCATTTCCTACAAAAACATCATGGGATTATCAGTTCAAAATGAGTTATGTATAAGTAAACTATATTTACACTATAAATAATAACAATTTTAAAGCACCTGGAAGCTTTGGTACTTTTAACAAAATCATATTTTTCTTGTTCAACAACAATGACCCTGCAAACGAACCAGTACTAGTAACATGGGCTGATCCAAGAAATGGTTGAGCTTCACTATTACTGGTCTCTATTCTAGGACCGGGTGTAGGTGTATCAATTAGTGCACAAAATAGGTCCATGTGTATAAATTTCACACAAGAAAAATAATCAATGCATGATTAGCGCATAACAAAATATAAAAAAACAAGGTTTTACCATTTGTAGCTGGTACAGAGGAAGATGTCTGCAAGCTCCTTGTTGTGGACAATGCAGTCGGAAAGATCAGATTGTTGATCGAAGGAGGTGGTGGAACCCATGCCGACGAGGTGACTTGTATCCATTCTTGTCAGGGAAGTAATTGTATACGTATACCTAATTGTCTTTCATAGTTTATTTTTCATCATCCTTCTCTTGTCAAAGTGTTATCACGTATTCATTTACTTTCATATGTCTTAATGCTTAATGTTTGAAGATTCACGTTTGTCTTAGAATCATCTTCTTAAAGGTTTCTTTTCATTAAAGGGAATCTAAGAATCTAATCTTGTGATTTCTTTCCTTAGAGACATAGTATGATTGAAATTGATCTTGAAAGTGTTTTGATTAAGTTTAAAACCTTATGTGATGCTTACATCTAAATCCTAATGAAATTACATAGAATTTTKCATATGACATCACAAGTGTCTAATCCATATTGGTTATAGAAGCTAAAGATAAAACGTATTATGTAGAGGATTATACATTTGACTTAATCATGTTTTTCATAGCAATCCATTAATGTTTTTGAGAGGGATATTTGTTTAATCAAATTTCTATGAATCCAAATGATTATTTCTTTCATGAGATAAAACGATATCATTATCTTTAAAAGAATAATACTATACTAATAGCATGTTATTTTCAAGAACACTCCTATTGCCATCCATAAATATTTGTGTTTTATATTCGCCTTTCATGACATTGGTATGGGATAAGTGACATGTCCTTTTTCATACATATAAATCTATATATTGTGCCTTAAAAAATGAATAGGGTTATCATTGTTGTGTAAAAATATTATAAGGAAGATGGTTAATGTATACAAAATATCTCCTAGAGAATATGTTATGATTTGCGATTATGAAAAGAAATTTAAATAAATTCATATAGAAATATATTATTGAAAATGGGTATATGCATGCTTACTTATGAAAATTTGCACGTTATTATATTCGTCTAGATATTTTGTGGTCCTAACACACACTTTTGATTTCTTTTATAAATCATCATGATGAAAGTTATATTGATAATGTGTATACATAATATATAGTTTTTATATCATTTAAAAAGGACAAAATTTAAAATGTTATTATTATTATTATTATTATTATTACTATTGTTAAATCAAATCAAAGCATTTATCAAAAGGATAAGAAATAGGTAGCGCAAGGAGAGACTAACCAAGCGTTATAATGCTTTGTGTAAATATAAATAAAAGGTTATGCTATTGATTATGTTTATTTCAAAACGTTATATGATTATTTGAAATTCTTATTTAGTTTAATAATTATAATTATACATTGGTTACTATTTTAATATTTATGACTATTTTTGTTAATGCTTTGGGTATCAAAAGGTGGCAGGAAAAGGATATAGTCAGTGAAAACAACAACACCACATAGCACGCCAGTCGATGTACGCAGCAGTCTGCAAAGTGTTTAAACGTCTCGCTCAAATTGGCCGCCACCCTCCTTCACAGAAATAGCAGTGGTCAATTTAAAACAATGTGGCCAATGCATCCAAAGACCAGTAAGGGTGACAGCACCAGCAGGCGTCGATGTAGACAGCAAAGATTATCCCACGATAGAAAGTTATCACCAGATATACTTGGGGATTACAAAACTGGCATATGATCCATCTTACCACCTTGCCCGCAGCCTCTAAATGGAGAAATACGTTCAAAATGTGAAAGCATTGAAAATGATTTTTGAACAGAGACCGAACTGTTACGAGTGGGAATAAACCTTTTACCATATTCCAATACCCTTTTGCGGCATGACTATAAGAAGACTATCATATGCGAACAAAGAATTCCACACAATCCCTTTTGCTTTCCAAGTGCCAGCCCTTCCGAAAGGAATCATATATATGAACAACAGTTCAAAAAGGCTCGGAATCTATACATTCTAGTTGTAAAATATTTCTATTTTTCAATATATTCTTGTTGCATATTTGTTATGATAGCCTGCGAGGCTCAATGATTCTTCACCAAAAGCTGATTGCAGGTGGAAAAAGGCAAACTGGAGATGTGAATGTGAGACCAACAAACATCACTAATTCCTTATCCTGTGATCAACGCTTTTATTCCAGAGGACCTTTTTGGCGAATTTTATACTATACAACCAAGGGAGGCTTTATAGAAACCAAGCAGTTTAGGAGGTTTCAGAAGTTTTTCCAACTGAATGGTTGGTAGTTTTAATTAGGAAAAGCAGAGATTTGTATCTCAAAACTGTTGT
>MU224297.1:3727268-3747093 GCA_018584345.1 Thuja plicata | reverse complement strand
ATATATATATATATAAAGACTTTGACATATATTTTTAGATATATATACCAGTTGTTAGACATTTCATTAAACATTAAGGATATTTTTATAAGTAATACTCTCACGTCTATAATTTCATTAAATCAACTAGCAGAAACAAAGATTAGTTAGACTTTTTCGCACACTTAATGTTTCTATCTATACACCTTCTAATGGAGTCTGAAAATATTATCAATTTTCTTGCTGTGCATGTTTGGTTCTGATGAATTGAATTCATCTCTTTATCTTCATAACACTTTACCATTTTTCTTCTTCTATTAGTTCCTCAAAAGTGTTTGGTTTATGAGCACTTGGAATAGAACTGTCAACAATGTATGATTGAAATCATAGTCATGAAACATAATGAGAATTCTAGTTATTATCTCATATATCCTTAGAGAATCATTGGATTGTGGAGTGCATAATTATCTTGAATTAAAATCATTAATAACTTTTTTTCTTAGATTCTAATTCAATATTACCTTTAGTTTCAATGGATCAACTTTTGTGGACAAGTACATAATGGTATATAAAGTTATCATCTTTATATTTGAGGAAATCAAAATTGAAAAAGTAAAGAAGGTGACAGTCTTCCTTGAAAATTAGTTCTATATGCATGTGGATTTTCTTTATGTTGGGATCAAACATCATATCTAACAAGGATACATTTTTCTATTATCACTAAATTTTTATATAAGAACACTTGTAAAGATTATCAAAAGTCTAATTGGTTCTTTCTTTCTTTCTTGATCATAGAGAGATGAATTATAATGAATTCTCAATAAATGAGTTCACAGAGATCTGACCTTGAAAGATCTGATTGAGTATGGTTGCACCAACTATGAATGAAATAAGACATACAAGGACATGATAGAAAACATAGAATGAACAAGCATAGGAATAGAACATGGCAAAGAGTTCCCTGTATGTGTAGTGGAAAAAAATGCACTCTAAAAGTTTCACACTATGTTTTGCATGTTTTTAGGTCCATTCAATCATATGCCAACCTTTGTCTCACCCTTAGTGACCTAATGTGGTCAACATTTCTCTCTAATGGGAAATATAGATCAACAAATGTTTGACATTTTGAATCTTGATTAGAAAACCAAGATGCTGTAATGTAGCAAATCTTTAAATCAAGAAAAAATAACCGTAAAAAAGAGCTTAGAATAACTTCGGTTTGACCTTTGAAAATGGTTTTAAAATAGTTTTTTAGGATGATAAAAAATAGAAGTAGCAGAAGATTTATTGAATTTTAAAAAGTATATCTATATATTGATGTTATCTACTTATGTTATGGAAATGCACGCTATGATATAGTTTTCTGATAAGGTAAAAAATTTGGTTCTCTATGACTTAATAACATAAGATTCTCCATTAAATAAAAGATTCTAGAAACTCTTGATTTAAAATATTATGTACATAAAATGACGAGAAACAATAAAAACTTAAATTAAACTTAATCTTCTACAATGGCCTTCCATTTAAATTAGAATAAATTTTACCACTTAACTAATGCTATGGAGCATGCCATAATACATGTTTTACCACTTAAAGAACACTATATGGTAGAATCAACTCCACTAAAGAAAAGATGAATATAATCAATAGAGTCTCCCAAATATAAAAGATAGGACTCTATAAACAAGATGCAATGTCATCAAGTACTCATCCCAAACTAGACATATTTGAAAGATAATGTATATATGTTGCACCGAATCACAAGGAGTTACAGTGAACAAATAGTCATGGTGATGGTAAGTCTTTGTTTCAAGAGAAGTTAGAAAAAGATGTGGACTTTCATTTTTCAAAGCATTAGTTTTGGAGGGCAGAGTGGTAAAAGAAAAAGTTTTGAGAATTTTGATGATGAGTTAGAGGGTTATCATGCAATAATTATATAAAAAACTGAGATGTTTTACTATGAACGCTCTTTCAAAAACTACAAGACCGTAATAAAAAAGGGAAAATGACATGAGCTAGAAAGAGAGTAACATTACAATCAAATGGAAAAGAACAACAAACAGTAACTATCATGTCAAAAAAGACAATCATAAGACATCATTACAGCCTATAATTTTTCAATGGCATGCTTTGAAGAGAAGGAAAAGGTTTCATCAAAGCTTGAAGGATGTAAGAAAGGATGATATAGCCTAGGAGGTAAGAAGCAAAGAATAAATGACAATCCCTAGAAAACATGTCAAAATCTTACCACCCACTAAGTTATGATGGCCTTGACATGAGAGTAAAAAAATTTAAAAGTCAACAAAGGAAAGCATTGGGAAACATGTAGGAGCGGTGGCCATCTTGACAAGGACAATCATAAGATGTTATACAGTCCATAAGGTTTCAGAGGCATGTTTTGAAGAATAGATGAAGAATTAAACATAAAGTTATTTGAGAATAAGTTAGCTTAAAGACTTGTATGACGGTGCCAATTCACTAGTATAGAGATAGTCAATGTCAAACTCTACAAAGTATAGATGACATTTCATAGATGATAGTGCCCAATTTACATGGCTAGGGATAGAAAATGTCACTTCTAAAACTAGTGAATTAATTTTTCTTGGAATCCCTCAAATTTACACAATGAATGTTCTTATAACATGTTATTTTTTTCCTTGCTATGGTAAAGATGAATGAATGGATGCAGATTTTTGATTCATCATTGACAAGAATGAAATGCAACATTGTTTTTCCCCCTTTTTTCTCTTTTTGATTAGTACTTAAAGTCCTTAAAATAGGAGCCATCTATGTGCTCTTTCATTAATTACAAAACATTTCTTTCTGAGTCTCCTAGATACTGTAGAAATTTCTCTCTTGCAGTGTCATCTTTTGTTTTAGGCTTAAATCCTGGCTGCAATTTAATTTTACATAGAGATTGCATGTCTGTGGTATCTTTTATCTTGAAGCCTATAGAGAAAGCACTCTCTAAGGAATTCAGTTAGAGGATGCTATAAAACTACTCTCATTTAGTCTCTCTTGCTTCATTAGATCCAAACATGGTTTGATGTTATCATTTTAACAGTGCAGCATACTAATAATCCCTTTACTTTCAATAGGGCCACTGGATAATTTTAGACAAATTAATGGATTATTGTATGTCTGAATGTCTGTGATACAAAGTGGGCATCTAGAAGTCCAAAAAGAGACAAGTAGATGCTTTAAATCTTCATAGTCAAGAGATACACCACCTAGTCAGGTGTTCCAAAAGGGGAAAGTGCCACTAAAATTATCACAAGTGCAGAAATGACTTGATTCTAGGTTATCATAATCTATTCCCAATAGGGAAACCTAATCACTAGGTTCTAACAAGTCTTCAACACAAAATTCAAACAGTTGGCTACTAGGCACATATGCTAGAATTACTCAAATTCCCCATAAAGTAAATCCAAGGACTAGGGGTGACCTATACTCTAGGATTTGGTCTATTTAGGTCCCTAAGACAAGGATTCAATGATCCTATTCAACATTTCCAACCCTTTGAACATAGTTTCTTTGAAAACCCAACTTCTTGCTTGTAGCCTTTTTAGTTAGGAAATTGGACTTAGTTTGAAATTATTCCACATAACCATCTAAAACTAATAGGGATTAAGATACCTTTTATGGCCAAAGGGATTAGAATTAAGCACCAAAACATGGAAATGAAAGGAAAGTAGAATGGTGTTAGATTTGTCATATTATAGCTAATAATTAATTTACTTAATTATTAGTCTATTATACTCTACACTTAAGTTAAACTTAGGCATCTTATAATTCTTTAGGGTTTTCACCTTTAGGGTTTCTTGATTCCTTGTATAAGGATTCACCTCTTTGTATTTTACAATTTTTATGAAGATTCTATTACATTGAGTATTTTTTCTCTCCATTTGTGCACATGATGTTCCCTCTTGTATGGATCTATGATTATTGTCCTCCATAGCTTTTTCTCCTCTTTTCTATGATAGGGTTTTGCATGCATAGATTCTTGGGAGATGTGGGTTGATTATTTGTCAACTCCAACATGGTATCAGAGCTTCAAATCTTCATGCCCCTATTCATTATTTGAGAGGTTTTGGTTGTGTTCTTCAAATCTATATTTTCTTAGAGGTTTTTTGTGTGGATCTAGAGGTGGGCTTTGTTTCTGGTCACTTTGGGCTCAAACGTACGTCACCATTAAGCTCAGAGCGTCCAAAAACCCCAGAATCCATATAAAATTTGTCTATTTTGGACAACTTTTCATTTCTGAGAAAAAAGTTTGGGCCCATAACCGTACGGCCCTGACACACATCCCGAGGCGAGGAATTTTTTTTATTCTTCAAAAAAAGGTGTAGCAATTTTTTTTGGTTAAAAATAAAAAAAATCAAATCAAAAAGTTAAAACTTTTATGCATTTGTTTTTTTGGAATAAAAAAAAGTTTTTTTGTAAGACTTTTTGAAAAAGTTTACTTTGCATGCGTACCAAAAAAAGGGTATTGACAGCTACAGTAGGTAGGTACATCAGAATTGCATGCTAACATCATCAGTGCATGTTCCTGCATCATCTTTTCATGATCAAATTTGATGATCATGAAACCGTCATTTTCTTTTGGGTGCTTTGTTCTTCGGAGCTGCCTATGGTTTTTTGGCCGTATCTTGGTCATATGGACACAAAATCAGACATATCATACATCGCCAAAAAGCTCTTTCCAAGACCAATCTTTTAGTGGAGGTTTGATTTTCTGATTTTTTTGTTTTGATGGCATTTTTGGCTGTCAAAGTCAGATGTCCTATTTTGCCTTCCAGGAGCCATATTTTGCTCATCCGGACACATTTTTGGACAAATGAGATATCGTTGGAAATCTGGTTAAGTATTCTTTCTAGTGGTATGGGTCATTTTTCTAGATTATGCTCCAGGTATATTTTATTTAGTTTTTTGCGATTATGCACTCTGGTGGATTACTTGGTTCTTTCAGGTGCTAGGATCTCATTTTTGACATGGGATGACTCATATGTATTTGTGGTTCATATGCATTTAGATTTCTCACTTCTTGAGCTATGTAGACATCATTTTTTATAATCCTTTTGTAAATGCACTGAGATAAAGTGCCATATTTTTTATACCTTTTTGCACATCTTCTGTCAGGTTGTACTTGCACTCTATTATAAAGTGCCATGGGGGGGGTTTGATATCTGATGTTTTTCCAATAGACCTTTGTCAAGTGAGTGTCCCTTCCATGACATTAGCCTCATGAGTGTGTTGATGATGCCTGCCTATATATGTGTCGGTACTTTCTGGTATGTGCCTGGTACTTTGAGATGCATCTTTTTTTTGGCATTCAATTTTAGTGTACCTGTCATGCCTCTTCCTCACAATTTAGGGGGGTTATCTATTGTTGGTTCTCATGCTTCTTGGTTCATTTGAGTGAGCTATGTATTATGTTTTTGTTCCTATGTACTAGGAATTTGCAGTGGTTGGGTACCTATGCATTCCGATGAGATGGATCATTTACCATATGGACACTCTTTCACTCCTGGTGGGATCCTACCATCTTTGATTAATCATCTCTTCAGGCTTTGGTGTTATGCTATCTATATCTTTGAGTTTTGATATTTTCCTTTGTTTACCATCCTGATTCATGTAGATTATAGTCTTCTCTACCTGATCATGTTCATTACAGTGGAGGTTCTTCATATATCATTAGTTATTCTTCGATAGTGCTTGCAGTTTCATTCTTCAGAGGTTTTTTACATGTTCATCCTTGTTCCTATTTTCTGGGACATTCCCTAGTTTGGAGACTTCATTAGTCCTTCAATTAGTTCTTTATCTCTTTTTGGAGTAGAGTTTTTCCCGTGTGGTTTTCTCTATTTCTCCAATTTGCAGAGATTTCTTGTACTTGGGTACCTTAACAAGACTAGTTTCTAGGACCAATAGTTACTTTCATGAATTTTGTTTACATGCTTTTTTAGTCCTTAGTTGGTTAGCTTCTCCCTAAGTTCATCTTAAGGGGGGCTATTAGAGTTGTCATATTATAGCTAATAATTAATTTAATTAATTATTAGTCTATTATACTCTACACTTAAGTTAAACTTAGGCATCTTATAATTTGTTAGGGTTTTCACCTTTAGGGTTTCTTGATTCCTTTTATAAGGATTCACCTCTTTGTGTTTTACAATTTTTATGAAGATTCTATTGCATTGAGTATTTTTTCTCTCCATTTGTGCACATGATTTTCCCTCTTGTATGGATCTATGATTATTGGCTTCCATAAATTTTCTCCTCTTTTCTGTGATAGGGTTTTGCATGCATAGATTCTTGGGAGCTGTGGGTTGATTATTCGTCAACTCCAACAAATGGCACCCAATCTTGACAAGAAAATTAGGCCTAATGAGGTTTGCACTTGCACTACAAGTGCTAATTCCTTGTAGAAAATACCCAAACCAACACTTGGATCATGTGAGGGCATACATAAGGGTTGTACACACTAATTTTGAGGTCTTGGTGAATCCCTAAACAAAAGTTATGTGGACTGTTCATAAACGCATCAAGATGCACACATGGACATGTACACCTAGGGCATCATGGAAAAACCATCTCCCTAAAATTTCTCAAACCAAACCTCCATATTCTTAAAGAGAATAATCAAAACATGATTTACACCAAGGTCCAATAGATTCCCATGGTGGAAACAAGAATTACTCACAATTTTGTGTGAAACCCTGATTTAGGGCCTAGAAACTAGGAAGGGAGAGTAAAAATGTGATAACTTTCGATGGAAAAAATATTAGACCATGAGACCAAGTGAAAATTAAATATAATACATCAGGATACCTAAATCTATTAGCCTTTCCCTCCAACACTTCCTTACATGTCCATACAAACTGACTATTTCTCAAAAATGCAGGAAAAATGGTTATTTTTATTGATTTTAATGCCAAAACTAAATCAGTTCTCCTACCACCCACCTATAAAGGATTTTTTAGGAATTACCAATGGTTACATCTATTTTTCAAAGCAAATAGTTGTTTGGGAATGGTTTTTACAAATTTTGACAAAAGTTGTCAAAGTTGCTTAAAAGTTGCTTGACAACTTTTTAGCAATTTTGCAATATTTTGCAAATTTGAACTCTAAGTGACCAAACTTGGTCCAAACCTATATATTATGATCCCCAATAGATAAAAACATGGAAAACATGAAAATAACCTATAATTTATGTTTTGGACATTATTTGACCAATAGTTGACCAAGGGCTTATAAAATGTCAATCTTGGAACTAGGTCTTACAAGAGATGTCCGATATGAAACCTTTTCTTTGAACATATCCTAAAGACTATTAGGAACCTGAGGGAGTCTAGGAATTCCAAAGTAAAACTTAGTTTTTTTAGGGTGCTCCTGCATCATACTCCCCATGGGGATTTGAACTCAAGTTCCCACTTAAGGTTAATTGATCAAACATGATGTCATCTTGTTTGATTTGCTCCTCTGTCATCCCGGTAGCATCAATATTAGGGAGTCCTTTCCAATTGACCAAGTATTTCATATAATTCTATTACCTTGATTTCTTCAGCACTTGAGACTCAATAATTGTTTCCAACTCCACTGGTTTTCTTTGTGGAAGATTTGTTACATAGTCTCCATCTTCCTCGTCCTATGGACCCTGCACATTTGTTACATGTAAAACACATTTGTAAGGGGTGAGGTCTACAACAGTAAATATAGGAGAGATCAATAAGGTAGGATGAAGAGAGATTTCATAAGCATATTAACCCATCTTATTGAGAATGTTGCATGGCCCAACTTTCTTCATGTGTAGCTTTGAGTATTTTCCCTTAAGTAGTCTCTCTTTCCTTAGGTATACCCATACCTTATCTCCAATCCAGAAATGAATCTCTCTCCTTTTCTTATCTTGCTATGATTTTCATTTCATGGTGGACTATTGTAATGTGTCTTTTACTTCTGCCTAAACTTTGGTGATTAGCTTTGCTAGATCTTCACCTTGTGCAGTCACTCTAAAATTTTAAGGCAACTCTACTAAGTCTAGAGGACCCTTGGGGTGTAGGCCATAGACAGTTTGGAAATGTGTTTTTCCTGTAAAAATATTTAAAGAGTCATTAAATGATGGCATTAATTATCCATTAGTATGCAAACAACACTTTTGGTAAGCATACACCGAAAGACAGGACTAAGAGCAAACCAAAGATCAGATAAGAGATCATCGAAGATGACTAAGTACAAAGAAGACCGATGACACAACTTAGTGTGTAAAATGAAAATGCAAAGACACAAAGATAAAGAGGAACCCGACAGAGGAAACTGATATGCAACATACATTGCAGACTGACGAGATAGTTAAAGAGCAACCGACAGAACAAAACTGAAAGACAGTTAGTGCAGATTTACAGTCAGAAACTAAAAGTCAGTTGCAGCCCGCAAAAAGTGGATATGACTTCCACGTCAGACAAAGCAAGATTATTCTATTAATAGGATATTGATTTTTTTTTAAAATTCATTTCTTTAGGGACAAGAAATATGAATGTAAGTGCTTTAATCAGTCTAACTAATTTAAAATACATAGACTAGGAGATCTAGGTACAATTTGTAAACCTGATCTTAGAGTTAACATTATTTTACTCAAAACTTGATGATGTCAATCTATCTTATAAATAGATGATGCAATAATTCGTTATATATGCATGTGAAAAAAAATAAAAGAGAGAGGAGAACATGAATGAAGTATATGAGTACATCTATGGATAAGATTGAGATTTTCAAGAACCAGAACAATAAAAGGTTAATTTGGTTATGATCGCCAAGAACAGAGGTATTATTCAATCACAATTAGGTGATAATATTTTTCTGTAAACTAAATTGGATCTATATCAACAATATGAGATTGCATTTACCAGGTCAATTTGTAATTTTCTATCATTCTAATAAGTGGAGCAAAGTGTAAAAATCCTTTCAAGGAAGGTGGATTTAATAGTCCAACTACAAATATCTTAACCGAGTGCACACTTAACAGTGTTGCTAAAGCTCTTAATAAAGTTGACTTTAACAGGTCTCCACCGATACTCTTAACATGGTAGATCATCAGAAGTGATCATATTGTAAGCCTTAATCAACCCCTTTCAATCTGCAGATAGTGAAGATTTTGTGGGTGTCATCCCCACCACATTTTTTTACTTGCTAACATGAGTTTTTTGCAATATCATATCGTGTGTTATGTGTCAATTACTTTCATGAATGTTTCTATGAATGATTCGCATATATTTTAATGTTATGAATTGATATAATTCACATCAAAATAGTATAAATTAGATTGAATGGATATACAATTGATTACAAAGTTTAATTTATTAAAGGATACAAAAGTTATAGAGGTATTGATTCCCCCGTCCCCTCTCAGTACACACTTCCCATTAATCTCAACAATTGGTATCAGAGCTAAGTCTCTTCTTGAAAATATTAAAGGCTTAAGAGAAAAGATCATACAATGGAGAAGTATAGACTTGATAAAAATATTGAGAATAAAAATCTTGAAACTCAGATGTTCTTTGAACAATATAAAGAAGCTAGAATCAACATGAGACAACTGGTGGATGAAAGAAAGAATATGACATCTCACTATAATGAGACAAATTATCATGAGGAAGAGATACCATATTTATTTGAGTCTTTAGGATCAACTAGAAGCAAAGCATCAGATACATCAGAAGAAAGCATCACAAGCCTAACTAAAATCAATTTACATCTGGTTGGACAAGTTAAATCTCTGCAAATCGGTCAAGAGACATAGATGGTAAGGATGATTGATGTCATGAATAATGCTAGACAAGCTGAGCAAGAAATAACACTAGCTATTGATGATAGAAGAAAGATCACATAAAAGCTACAAGAAAAAGAGTCTGAAATACAAAGACTTACAAAACATCAACATGAGATTACAAATTAGATTATTTTTATGAATCAAGAAGCAAATAGAATAAATGTTGAACTAATTAAAAGAATAGAATCTATCGGTGAATTGAGGGATGAGAATGAAAAATTGAAACATGAAATAAGAATTTAGAAACAGAATAATGAAATTATAAAGAAAGATGAAGAAAGCAATAAAATAATGGATCATTTTCTTGAAGGACAATGAAGAGTCAACAACAACAACAACAACAGTCTAGGTTTTACCAAAAAATGGAGAATCATCAAATCAAACTAATCCAAAGAATGTCTCTGAAAATCATAGACCAAGAAAGATGACATGCAATCACTGTGGAAAGCAAGGTCATACATAAAATGAATGCAGAGGAAAAATGAAAGGTATTCCTAAATCTACATCTTCATTCATAGGATTTTGCTATAAATATAACATGAAAGGATATAAA
The DNA here is from genome assembly GCA_018584345.1 of Thuja plicata. Lineage (NCBI taxonomy): Eukaryota > Viridiplantae > Streptophyta > Pinopsida > Cupressales > Cupressaceae > Thuja > Thuja plicata. The sequence goes on along the minus strand of MU224297.1, from coordinate 3,736,741 downwards.
GCATATGAATGTAAGTCTGAGATGAAACAACCAAAGAAGGAAACCTACATGGAAAAGTACCATCCTATTTGAAAAATGAATGGGCACACAACTCTTGAATGCTAGAAGAATAAAAGGCAAGCATGGAAGCCTAAAGGTCAAGAAACTCCCTATCAACCGAAAAGAGACGGTAACCAGTATGTATGGGATTAAAACACCTAAACAAATTGTACAACATGTGGAAGATATGGTCACATTTTTGAAAATTGTATGAGACATTGGACTAGAAATTCTAGAGGCCAGACTAAGCCCGCAATGGCATGCTTACACTGTCATAAAGTTGGTCATCTCAAGAAAGACTGCAGAGACCGAATGATAGAGACCAAAACATATCCCAATAGAAACACCATTGAAGACATCCAGAGGGCTAGAGACAAAATGTAGAGAAGAGCTTCACAAAATGATGAAGCTAGACTGAGTAATACAAATGGTGACACCCCATCCAATGGATCTGGCGACATCACCACCCCCACCTAAGCATAACAAGTAAGTATGGAACTACATTACCCCAAGCTATTATTTTAAATTAGTTCCACAATATGTCAATATAATGACAAATTAGCATAAGTAAAGATGCATCATGGTATTACTTGTTAAAATACATGATGACTATACTATCGGGTATTCATACTGAAACCCGATGGTATACACTAAAAGCTAAGACTGCCTACACTTACCGAGAAGCGACGCTTAACATAAGAAAGAAAAGTTGCTAAATGTAAACCGAGCCTCGTCAATAACCAAGAAAAGTGAACAAGTGGTTTGCAATATCGAAACCCATCGGTAAAGGAAAAAGGAATAATGACTGCTCTAAAACACTATGATTATCACTAAAGGAAAATGAAGTCTTCACCGAAAAAATCCATCTTCATATACCTAGGAGTTGGTAAGCATTTATGACATGTATTTGAGGGAAACATCTATAAATAGGGGAACGAAACAACTCATTGTTCGCAATGACCAAAGAAGAGTGACCAAGGTGATTTTTGAGAACAGAGGGAAGGAATCATAGAGTGACCACAACTCAACCACCAATACTCGTAAGAAGTTCAAAAATATTTTCCACAGTAAACAATAAATTCTATAGGACCGACAACTCTATTTTTGCGCATTTTACAGGAAGCCCTAAATTCTTAAAATTGCCTCGACATCAAGAACTATGAAATCCAAGAACACAAAGAAGGATGAGTTCAAGCTCATCAAGAATTTGACATATGAGAAAACTAACTACAAGATCCATCCTAAGGTTTCCTCACAACCCGATGATGTTGGAGCATTATCATGCATACCAGCTAGGGTTTTACTCATGGAAGACATTCAATCCTTTATACACTACAAGATTGTAGAGATAGGAACTTCAGAAGTTGAAGAAGCTTATAAGAAGCTATGCAATGAAGATGGAATATTGAAAGATGAACATAAGAATATAGAATTAAAAGGGTTCACCAATGCCCTAATGTTCTTGAAAGTCTTCAAAACTGAATGGATTCGGTTAATACTATGCCGAATGAATAACAACAAGCTATGGCTTGATGAACCAAAGGTGATAACTTGAGATGTCATCCATGTGATCACCGGTTACCTCGTAACAGAGAAAGTAAAGGCATTAAAGCATCCACCTAAGGTTGAGACTGAGAAGATGGCAAGATCCAAATGGGATGGCAGAGGAATGAAAGTTACCACCACAACCGATGATGAGATCAATTTCAGTGCATGTGTTTGATGACATGTAGCTAATTGAATGTTTGAAGATGTTAAGTTGACGATCATGCAAGGCATTAAATCAGTGAATTTATTGTATTGTCATTAATGTCAACTTGATATAATCTGTATGGTCATTGAAATATTACCAAAGACTTTAAAGAACTGATGAATCAAGGCTATGCTATCAGTAATGCATACAAGTCAAGGATTCATTAAGTGACTACATACACCGACAGAGTGCACACCAATTGTCAGAGTAAAAGAGCAGAGTCACAGTGTTACCCGATGAGATAATGCACAACAATACTGATGAGCAGAGTTATAGTTTTGCTCGACAAGCAAAGCACAGAGTAACCCGACGAAAAGAATTTTTGTGTTGCCTGACAGAGAAGAGAAGGAAGAAGATCCCAATGACTACTAAAGTCACACTGACGGAACAGTCACTTATAACCGATGACTAACTAAAGTGTTGAGTGATAGAACAGAGAGTTCATAAAATGAAAAAATGCTTAGTTATCAAGAAGCTAAAGATGGAATTAAGGGATACTTATGATTGTTTTAATTATCCAGATAAAAATGGAGATAAGTAAGTGATTTAAAGATAATTTGACCAATTTTCAAGAAGATCTCTTTGAGATAAATTAGGAGTTTTCTTTAAATCTATTGGTGAGAATTGTGGAACAAGCCAAGAATAAAGAAAGACAAGAAAGGGGGAAATCATGTCTATATAGAGACAAACCCAATTATTTACGAATGGGGGATTAGGTGAGGTGAACAAGAGAATAGAGGAAAGATGCTAAAGAAAATCTAAAGGAGAAGAAAGTCTTCTTTTAGTCCTAATCAACAAGTTGAGGAAAGAGCTAGATTCTGTAGACACTGATGAACAGTAAGACAAGCATCACATAGTAGAACAGTGTGGAGAAAAGGTATAAGTGATTATATTGATCAGAGAGGTAATGGACTTACAATAGATCTAAAAATATGCAATTGAGTTGTGTGTATGAGCAGATCATTAGTGTTTTATTTTAACCATTGAAGCATAAAGCCTCTTAACCAAGAAGGACTTAAAAGTCTTCTACAATTGAGACACATCCCAAGGAGTATCAAAAAGTTTGATCACAAAAGTAGCATTGGATATACCCGATACCTATTGACAGGGAAAGAGAGTTTGATCAAGGATGGTAGCATTAGATGTCAGATACTAGTTGACAAACTATTTCTAAATCATCTAACAAGGTCACACCTAACAGTGTATTTGTAACCTTTAACAGGGTTGGCTCCTAATAAAGCTCACTTTAGAAGAGTGAAAATTTGGGATACCGGTCCCAGTGGTTTTTCCCTTAACAGGGTTTCCACATTAAAATCCTTGTGTTATGTGTTTATGATTTATTACTTTACTATTTTACATTTCACATATGCATTTTTGGATTGATCAGTATACTCTGCATATTTACTATGTTTTGGTAAATAGTTAACTGCTTATCGATAATCATACAGAAGAAAGATTTACAAAGTATTATGACAAGTAGAAAATTGATTAAATTATTTCAAGGCATACATCTTGTAGGACGTAAGATAACTTGAGACATAATTAGTGGTTATAAGTTTTAAGGGTTGATTTAAGGATTAATTTTTGAGGCCACTGATTCACCCCCCCCTTAGTTATTACTAATAATTGGTATTAGAGCTTGTGTGCTTAGAAGGAAGGTTTCAAGACCTAAGCTAAAGATCGCAAGATGAACAGACGAGAGGTGCCCAAGCTGAAAAAAGATAATTTTTGTTCATTGCATAGCAGAATAAGACTCCACTTATCAGGTATTAGAAATTATGTTACTTAATACTTAGATACTGAATATGTGTTTTCCACAGGAGCACCAAAAGTTGAAAAAATGAGAGAGAAGCATGAGCACAATTGCATGATGATAGAGCTTGCTTCCTCACTCTTCGATGCTGAGTTTGAAGATGTCAAAACTTGAAAGAATGCAAAGTAGATGTAGGAAAAATTGATGCTTGTACATGGTGGTGACAAGAATGTTTTGAGAGCCAAGGCAGAAAGCCTTAGAGGGAAGTTTGATGATCATAAAATGAAAGAAGGTGAAAACATCACACAGTACAACACAAGAATCAAAGAGGTAGTAAATGCCATCCAAGGAGTTGGAGGTGTACTAGAAGAAGATACAATGGTAAGTAAAATTCTAAGAACATTACTTCCTTCTTATGCTATTAGAGTATCTTCCATTCAAGAAATGAGAGCAGTTGAAAATAGAAATGTTACTCTAGACAGTTTGATTGGAAGACTAATTTCATTTGAGCTGAATAACTTTGATAATAGTGTCTTACCAAACGTAGAGTCTACATTCAAAACTTCTATGAGAATAAGTAAATCAAGTCATAAACACACTATGAGAAAAGATAGTGATAGTGAAAGTGAAGAAGAAGATCTTGATGAAATTAAAGCACTTATGGCTAGAAGAATGCAAAGAGGAAAAGGTAAATACAAAGGTAAATTACCTCTTGTTTTTTTAATTTTCAAGAGATTGGACACTTTTCTGCAAGATGTTCTAATAGAAGAAAAGATGAAAGAAGTAATGACAGATCATTTGAAAAGAAATCTAACAAAGGTGATTACAAAAGCTACCGAAAATCAGAAAGAAGAGATACCTGAGACTACAAGGACAAAGGAAAGAAGACCAGTTACCTAGAAAAATGCAAAGAGGATGAAATTGACACCGAATCTGAGGAAGACATCGAGATGGTGTTTGTGGCAGTAAAGGATGATTCAAATGATGATGAAGAAAGGCATGTAGCAACTGCACTCATATCTAAAGTTAGTAAAAATAATGTTGCGATCATAGATAGTGGCTGCACTCACCATATGACTGGTGATAAGAAAAAGTTTGAGACTTTTGAATACTATAAAGGTGGTTTAGTAAGAATCGGTAATGATACACCTTGTCCAGTTGAAGGTAGAGGAACCATAATGTTGAATAACCAGATAAAATGTGAAAATTATTATTGGGTAAATGGATTGAATTATAATCTATTGAGTGTTTCTCAGTTGAATAATTCAGGTCATAGAGTAGCATTTGAAAATAAGAAGGCAAAGATCTTCAATAAATCAGGAAATCTGATTGGTACTAGTGAGAAGACAAAAGGTAACTTATTCTATCTGAATGATACTGACACCACTTGTTTGATTGCTAAAAATGAAGACATATGGCTATGGAACAAAAGATTGTGTCATGTGTATTTTGACAACATGATAAAGATTAGAAAAAAGAGAAATGTCAGAGGCTTACCGACGATAAGCAAGCCCGATAACATCATGTGTAAGAATTTTCAAAAATGTAAAATGACAAAGTCTAGTTTTAAAAGAAAAATTGATACATCTGATCCAATTCTAGAATTAGTCCATACTAATTTATGTGGACCTATGAGGACAAAGAGTTATTATGGAGATATATATTTTATTCTCTTTGTTGATGACTACTCTAGAATGATGACAATCATGTTTCTAAAAGATAAATCAAAAGAATTTAAGATGTTTAAATGATATAAAGCAATGGTTGAGAAACAAAGTGGTAAACAATTGAAATGCTTAAGGTCATATAGAGGATGGGAATTTATTTCAGATGAATTCACTAGCTTTTGTAATGAGCATGGAATCAGAAGATAGGTCTCTGCACCAAGAACACCACAGCAAAATGGAATTGCTGAAAGAAGGAATAGATCCATAGCTGATTGTGTAAGGACACTGATGATAGAGAAAGGCATCACCCAAATCTTCTGTAGAAAAGTTGTCATTACTGTTGTTTACACATTGAACAAAGTACAATTGAAGAAAGACACCAAGAAGACACCTTATGAGCTTTGGTATAGGTATACATCTAATGTAAGTTATTTCAAAATTTTTGGCAGTCAATGTTATATCCTAAAAGGTGATAGAAATGAAAAAATTGACTCTAATAGTGATGACATAATCTTTCTAGGGTATTCTACCAAGAGCAAGGCTTATAAATGTCTAAATAGAGCCTCTAACAAAATTGTTGAAAGTGCAAATGTAAAGATAGATAAAATTTGTAGAGAAAAATGAAAAAGAAAGCACTAAAGAACCAAAGGACTATAATAGGTTTTCTTAGAATGAAAAACCTGACACTCTACCCGGCCAACAATGTAGAGATCCCGAGCAATAGATCATTGCACCTGAGCATCAGGCTACAAATACCTACGATCAGAATATTTGTCAAGATGATGAACAAAGTGATGGAGAACAGAATGAAGAACAAAATGTTGATCAAGCTGATAGAAAAATAGCTGAACTTGTACTTGCAATATATGTCAGAAGGAACCATCCACAGAACTAGATCATAGGAGATAAAAAGGATGGTATGAGAACCAGAAGTAAGTCTCTAAATACAAGATGTCTTATTTGTGATTATGAGCCCAAATCTATCAATGCTGCACTTGATAATGATGAATGGATAAGTGCTATGAATGAAGAGATTGAGAAGATAGAGAAAAACAAGACACGGACACTTCTATTGAGACCAGATGAAAAGAATGTCTTCGACACAAAATGGATATTCAAGAATAAGCTGAATGAGAATGGAGAAGTCACTAGAAATAAAGAAATACTAATATGCAAGGGGTATGCACAAGAAGAAGGTATTGACTATGGAGAGACCTTTGCACCTATTTCTAGGCTAGAGGGAGTAAGAATATTACTTTCTTATCCTGCATGTAAAGGATTCAAGGTATATCAAATGGATGTCAAGTCTGTATTCCTAAATAGAATACTCAAGGAAGAGGTATACATTGAGCAACCAGGAGGGTTTCTTGATCTAGACAATAGGAACATGGTATGTAGGCTACAAAAAGCCTTGTATGGATTGAAACAAGCACATTCCTATCTTATAAGTATTGGATTTTTAAGGACCAGTGAAAACAATAATCTTTATTTGAAGGAAGATACTGATGCTAACATTTTGATTGCTACGATATTTTTTGATGACATCATATTTGGAGGCAATGATATGCTATGAAAATCATTTGCAAATGAAATGAGCAAAGAGTTTAAGATGTCTATGTTTGGAGAGATCAAGTTATTTCTTGGTCTGTAGATCATGCAACGAGATGAAGGTATTTTCATTACACAATCCAAGTACATCAAAGAAGTACTAAAAATATTCAAGATGGAGAATCTAAACTAGTTGGAACACCGATGGCAACTGGATGTAAGCTTACAAAGGAGGACAAGTCAGCAGAGATAAATCAAACTTTGTACAGATCAATGATTGGAAAACTCATGTATGTTATATATACTAGACCATATATTTCACATGCAGTAGGAATAGCTGCTATATTTTTTTCTAATCCTAGAGAATCACATATGACTACTATGAAAAGAATCCTAAGATATCTGAAGAATACCGAGGAATATGGCTTATGGTATAAAAGAGAAGTCAAATTTGAACTTAAGGTCTTTATCAAAGTTGATTGGGCTGGAAATATTGATGACCAGAAGAGCACAACTGGAGGAGCATTCTTTATGGGTGACAAACTTGTCACATGGATCAAAAAGAAGCAAGGATGCATCTCCCAATCTACTACAGAGGCAGAGTATGTTTCTCCTACTAAAAATTGCTCAAATATTGTGTTGACACCTAAAAATTCAGCCCCAAATTTACACAAAATTTTCAGGGAAGTGTTTATTATTATTGCATTTTTATATTTATTTCCTTGTTAAACAATATGAGAAAAATTAATTATTTTATTTTAATGTGCTAAATGCATTTATATTTTTTGAAATAAAAATAATTATAGAGGAATAATAGGGATGTTGGGCAAAAGGGTGGCGATTGGTGTTGGAAAGTGACATTGCAAGCAATTGTTATTTTGTCATTGATGTCAAACCTTTACTGGTGAGACTATTGCTATCTGTTTGAGTACCATATCTATTGTTGATGAAGAAGATTTAACAAGAAGACCAATTCAATGGTTGAGTTAAGGAAATTCAAAGGGTACTTGATCAGTTGGCACTCTGGCAAAGTAATTTGTTGCTTATCTTTCAAAGACAATTTTTCTGGCCATTCTGTGCCAAGCAAGTTTGGCTTGTGCCGAGTGAAGTTGCTTATGACGAGAAAATTTGCTTGTGCCGAGTAAAGTTTCTTGTGAAGAGAAAAAAGTTGCTCATTGCTGAGCACCATTGAAATTGCTAAGTGAAAACAGTGATGTTGGTCGACTTACAGTAATTGGATTAATGATGAGATTTGAGATCTCTGGCCGACTTAGTTGATTTTATTGGGATATGTAATGTCAATTAAAGATTGAACCATGTCATTTAATATATGGGTAAGAAAAATTAATGCATGGTTTCAAGATTTAATTAGAGACTACTTTGGAGAAGTAAATGTAATGCAAAGATGGAATGATCTGTTGGATCTGACCTAACCTAAGATCTATGATCTTGTTTAAGAGGCAAAAGATTTATCTGATGTAGAAAGAGAGGTATATGATAACCTCAGGGGTTATTCATTGTGCGTGGATGAATGTATGTGTATGCAAAAGGTTTGCATAGTTGATTTACTATTTAGCATGATCTAGCAAAGAAGGCAAAATGAAGAAGCAGAAAGTTGCATGTGTGATTGCTTGACAGATTTCCAAGTAGATCAGAAGGTTGAAATGATAATGTAGGCTATCCAGTAAGTTAACATCATAGTTGTAATTAGATTTAAATTGAAAATTAAGTTGTATGTATCAGATCACAAGCTGTTGATTACTTTCTTACCATTGTATCAGTTAAATCCTTTAACAAGGTTGACTTAACAGTCATTTGTATAAATCCTCTAACAAGGTGACATTCAAATTGGAATGTTCTAAGTCCTCTAACAAGGCCACTCCTGACAGGGTGATTAAATCCTTTAACTAGGTCACACCTAACAGTTTGTTATTGTAACCTTTAATAGGGTTGGCTCCTCACAGGGCATCACTTCAGAAGAGTGAAAACTTGGTAGCATGTTACTGGTGGTTTTTACCATATTGGGTTTCCACATTAAATACTTGTGTCAACTTGTGTGAATGCTTATAGTTTTATTTAATGTTAGGTTACTACAAGCTAATTTTAATTGACAGTAAACTACATGATTAAAGTTGTTGATTTATGCTACTGCTGCCGAGTAGATCTGAAGTGCAGAAAGTTTTAAATGCTACATATAGACCTAAGGATAACTGATTCACCCCTCCCCTCTTAGTTATTATAAATTAATTCTAACAATTGGTATCAGAGCATTGGTCTCCTAAAAATAGTTTGAAGGTACTTGGAGCAAAAAGATCAAGATGTATAAGGAGGTTCCCAAGCTGAACATAGATAACTTCCCTGCATGGCAGATCTTGATAAAACTAAATTTGGCTGGTATTGGAGATGATTCTAAGTGACTTATTGAACATTCCTATGTACCACCTGCTGCTCCTCTCTCAGCTATACAACTAAGAGAAAAGCAAGAGCACAATCAAGCAATGTTGGAGATCACCTCCTCATTGAGCTATTCAGAGTTTGATGATATAAAGAGCTACATAAATGCAAAAGAGATGTGGGAATAACTTACAACTATCTATGGTGGAGACACAAATGTGCTAAGGGCTAAATCAGAAAGTCTAAGAGGTAAGTTTGATGAGATGAAAATGCAAGAAGGTGAAAATGTCATTCAGTACTATGGTAGAATAAAAGAAGT
>MU224297.1:3712286-3726018 GCA_018584345.1 Thuja plicata | reverse complement strand
GTGCTAGATACTTTATTCTATTTGTTGATGATTATTCAAGGATGATGACTGTAATGTTTCTCAAGGAAAAATATGATGCATTCCAGTTATTTAAATGGTACTTAGCTAAAGTTGAAAAGGAAACAGAAAAAAGTTTGAAATGCTTAAGGTCTGACAGAGGTGGAGAGTTTATTTCTAATGAGTTTAACAGGTTTTTCAATGACCGAGGCATAAAGAGACAGATGTCTGCACCCATGACTCCTCCACAGAATGGTATTGCTGAACGAAGGAACAGATCAATCATGGACTATGCAAGAACACTAATGACAGAGAAAAATGTTGCACAAAATTATTGGAAAGAAGCTGTAAGTACTGCAGTCTATACATTGAATAGAGTTCAAGTGAAGAAAGGTACAAATGCTACACCTTATGAACTTTGGTATGGTTATGCACCTAGTGTAAAGTATTTTAAAGTATTTGGAAGCAAATGTTTTATACTGAAAGACAACAGAAATGGAAAACTAGATGCTAAAGGTGAAAAAGGTATATTCCTTGGTTATTCAACAAAAAGCAAAGCATACAAATGTCTAAATTCTAATACTAACAAAATTGTTGAAAATGCAAATGTAAGAATTGATGAGTTTGCAGAAAGAAATGAAGCTGAAAGTACACAAGAACCTGAAAGCTACAGATCATTCATATATTTAGATGAGGAAGATTCTAATTCATTACCTAAGACTACTACCGAACAACAACATGCACCTACCGAGTCATAGAGTGGAGTTGCTGAGCAACTGCAAGTGAATGTTGAGCTATCTGATGGAGATGCCGAGTCACAGAATCAACTAGAACTGAATACAAATGATGAACCTAAAGCAAGGACTGAGCCTACCTTAGAAAAATATGTGAGAAGGAATCACAATTCTGATTAAATCATTGGGTCAAAGGATTCTGCTATTATGACAAGAAGTAAGTTAAAAAATAACACATGTCTGTTATGTGAATTTGAGCCGAAAATAGTGAAAGATGCTTTAGAAAATGAAGATTGGGTAGAAGCAATGAATGAGGAAATTGAACAAATTGAGAAGAACAAAACTTGGACACTTGTACCTAGGCCAAAGGATAAAAATGTAATTGGCACAAAGTGGGTATTCAGGAACAAACTAAATGAACACGGAGAAGTGACAAGAAAAAAAGCTAGGCTTGTATGCAAGGGTTATGCACAGGAGGAAGGAATTGACTATGGTGAAACCTTTGCCCCAGTTGCAAGATTGGAAGGTGTCAGAACCTTACTTGCATATGAAGCCTATAAAGGATTCAAAGTTTATCAAATGGATTTGAAATCTACATTTCTCAATGGAATCTTGGAAGAAGAAGTATATATTGAGAGAGATTATGGTTTTGTAGACCCAAACAAAAGGGATATAGTTTGTAGATTGCACAAAGAATTATTTGGATTGAAGCAAGTGCCAAGAGCATGGTATGAAAAATTGCACAATTATCTTATCAAGATTGGATTTGTAGGAACCAATGACAACATCAACCTGTACTTGAAGATAGAGCAAAGCAAAGGTACATTATTAGCTTAAATTTTTGTAGATGACATCATATTTAGTGGATAAGGTGTGTTATGTCAAAAATTTACAACAAAGATGCAAACTGAGTTTGAGATGTCTATGTTTGGTGAAATAAAATTCTTTGTTGGATTACAAAATTATCAAATGAAGAATGGTATCTATATCACTCAATCTAAATATATCAAAGAGATACTAAATTTTTTTGGAATGGAAGAGTCCAAACCAGTAAGTACATCCATGGCTACTGGACAGAAGCTGACAAAAGATGATGACACAAAAGAAGTGAACCAAACACTCTACAGGTCAATGATTGGAAAACTACAGTATGTTGTACACAGTAGACTTGATATTGCTCTAGCCGTTGGGATTGTTGCAAGATTTTCTGCTAATCCTAGGGAAACTCACATGATGGCAGTCAAAAGAATTCTGAGATATTTGAAAGGAACTGAGGACTACGGTCTATACTACAAAAAGAATGACAAGTTTGAACTCAGAGTTTACACTGATTCTGATTGGGCTGCAAATATTGATGACAGGAAAAGAACTACTAGTGGAGCATTTATTTTAGGTAACAAATTTATCTCCTAGACTAGAAAGAAATAAAATTGCACCTCACAATCTATAGCTGAAGCTGAGTATGTGGTAGCAGCAGTTAACTATTTTAACATTGTGTGGTTGAAGATACTACTGAAAGGTATGAAGGAAGAAATCACTGACCCACTTGTCATATATTGTGATAACACAAGTGCTATTAATATTTCTAAAAATCCCGTGATGCACTCAAAGACAAAGCACATAGCTATCAAGTATCATTACTTGAGGGAACTAGTTCAAAGTAAAGAAGTGAGATTGGATTATGTGAACACTAAAGAAAAATTAGCAGCCATATTCACAAAAGCACTATCCAAGGATGCTCATGAGTATCTATGAGGTAAATTGGGGGTGATTCCCCTAATTGAGGCTAATTAAGTTCTATATGGTATTGTTGCATCAAATATTTTATTCAGAATATCTGACACATTGATGCATAGTAAGTCACACTTTAGGATGCTAGCTAAAGTTGTGAAGATGAACAAGGACATAAAAGAAAAATTAGTCATACTAAAGATGACAAGATCAGCATGATACTAAAGATCTACATGATAAATATATTGAAGTCTTTGGCATTGTTGTCAAAGAGGGAGAGGTTACCTATAAAGAGGCAGAAGTTAAGAAGTGAAGGAAGAGATTGCCGAGAAAGAGAGATTACAAAGAGAGAAAGATTACATAGAGGCAAAAGTTACTATAGAAAACATTGAAGTAATTATCTACTCAGAGGGAGTCTACAGATGATTAGACACAAAGGGAGAAATGTTTTACAGACACGAATCAGAATAAAGCTAAAGACATTAATGAAGATTTGTCCATATCAAGGAACACATGTGAATTTTTTTATTGGTTGGTAACTATGCTTGTTAAATCATTGTTTTAATATTTTGTGTTGCCATCAATTCCAAAGAGGGAGATTGTTGGAAAGTGACATTGCAAGCAATTTAAATTTTTTCCTTGATGTCAAACCCTTACTGGTGAGACTATTGCTATCTATTTGAGTACCATATTTATTATTGATGAAGAAGATTTAACAAGAAGGCCAAGTGAATGGTTGAGTTAAGGAAATTCAAAGGGTACTTGATCAGCTGGCACTCTAGCAAAGTAATTTGTTACTTATCTTTCAAAGAAAGTTTTTCTGGTTTTTCTATGTCGAGAAAGTTTGGCTTGTGCCAAGCGAAGTTGTTTATGACGAGAAAAGTTGCTTGTGCTGAGTAAAGTTTCTTGTGATGAGAAAAAAGTTTCTCATTGCTGAGCACCATTGAAATTGCCAAATGAAAATAGTGATGTTGGCCAACTTACAGTAATTGGATTAATGATGAGATTTGAGATCTCTAGCCGACTTAGTTGATTTTATTGGGATATGTAATGTTAATTAAAGATTGATCCATGTCATTTAATGTATGGGTAACCAAAATTAATGCATGGTTTCAAGATTAAATTAGAGACTACTTTGGAGAAGTAAATGTAATGTAAAGATGGAATGATCTGTTGGATCTGACCTAACCTAAGATCTACGATCTTGTTTAAGTAGAAAAAGATTTATTTGACCTAGACAGAGAGGTATATGATAACCTGAGGGGTTATTCATTGTGCATGGATGAATGTATGTGTATGCAAAAGGTTTGCATAGTTGATTTACTGTTTAGCATGATCTAGCAAAGAAGGCAAAAGGCAGAAGAAGAAAGTTGCATGTGTGATTGCTTGAAAGATTTCCAAGCAGATCAGAAGGTTGAAATGACAATGTAGGCTATCTAGTAAGTTAACATTAGAGCTGTAATTGGATCTAAATTGCAAAGTAAGTTGTATGTATTAGATCACAAACTGCTGATTACTTTCTTACCATTGTATCAGTTAAATCCCTTAACAAGGTTGACTTAACAACCATTTGTATAAATCCTCTAACAAGGTGACATTGAAATTGGAATGTTCTAAGTTCTCTAACAAGGCCACTCCTGACAAGGTGATTAAATCCTTTAACTAGGTCAGACCTAATAGTGTGTTATTGTAACCTTTAACAGGGTTGGCTCCTCATAGGGAATCACTTCAGAAGAGTGAAAACTTTGTAGCATGTTACTGGTGGTTTTTTCCATATTGGGTTTCCACATTAAATACTTGTGTCAAATTATGTGAATGCTTATAGTTTGCTTTACTGTTATGTTACTACAAGCTAATTTCAATTGACAGTAAACTGCATGATTAAAGTTGTTGATTTATGCTACTGCTGCTGAGTAGATCTGAAGTGTAGAAATTTTTAAATGCTACATCTAGACCTGAGGATAACTAATTCACCCCTCCCCTCTCAATTATTCTAAATTCATTCTAACAATCGGGAGTTGAACACTCAACCTCTCAAGCCATACCTTTTTTTCCTACCTACCTACCCATTCCCCCTCTAACCAGTTATTTTAAATATTTTCATCGAGTTATGTGATAGAGAAAATCATATTATCTCATTTCTTTTACCTTATGTGCTTTTAAAAGATTTTATATTATAGATGTGATTTAGATTTTATTAACATAAATTTTTAGGTATTATTTAAAATTACCCTAAATTACTAATGTGAAATATTTTAATAGGGTAAATTATTTTTAAATATGTTATTTACTTGATCTAAATTATTTAAATATTGATAAAAGTTAAAATTATTTAATATTTTTGACATTACAAATTTTGGTTTTCAAAAATATTTAAATAAAATATTTTACTTTACCCTATGTTTATTATTTGAAATATCGTTTTAGGGTAAGTTATATTTTATTTATTTTATACGGTGAATTATAATATTTATAACTTTCATACCCTATATTTTAGGAGCATTAGGTTAAGGTTCATTTTAGAGTTATTTAATTTTTATTTGATGTGCAGGAAATTTTGGGAAGCCAAGTAAATTATTGGAGAAGATGACAAACGCATATTTTAATATTTGTAAATGTGGGAAATGATTTGTTCCTTTTACATGGATAATTTATTATATTCTTTAGGGTTAGTTGTAGGATTAGGATTTTGTGAAAAGGTACGACCTTTCACAAGAAACCTTTGAAACACATAAATATTAAGTCAATTAAACCTAAAATAGAAGGAATCAATTTGGAGAATGTTGGAATTAAAATAGATGGATCAAATGCTACACACATGAATTCAAGATACCGGTTTTCATAAGCAAGTAGAGATAAGTTTGGTTTTTCTTTCATGTATGCAATTATTTCTTTATTATTTTACAATCAGTCCTTCAGATAAATCAATAAGAAATTCCTTAAAGTGGTGGTTTGATGCGCATATACTCTTTTTTGGTTTATATTTTGTATTATCAATTGGCTTTTTCTCATTTTCGCATGGTTAAATTATATTGATTAAGGCATTAGTCAATCAATCCGTCATTTGAGAAATAATACCCAATTGAAATATATCTGAACTTATTTTAGTTTATATGTGCATTTCATAACACCTTTAAGGTGATAAGTTTTGTTTGCGAAACTGTCTCTGAAGTTGAAAGCAAGATTGAAATAATATTGACTCTATTGCCCATAATTTGATAAAGCACTGATCTTTCTTGTTTATTGAAATATGGTATAAAGTTTTGAACAACTATATTCATTTACTTTATCCAGTTTATATCTTGAATCAATCAATCATCTTAAATTTCTTGTAACATTACATTTAAATATTGGAATAATATATTGTTTTCAGTTTTGTGATCTTAATAGCACTTTGCCATAGTTTGAGAGATAGAAGTTTGAGTTCCATACACAGGTTATCTGCTATAAAAATCTTGTTTAGATGAAGGTTCACCCGCCTTGGTCCTGCAGAGCTAGAAGCGTAGGGGAAGAGGATCATAATCGATCATTCCCATTAGTTGGAAAAAAATAATTGGATTTCCCATCATTGGATTGGCAAGTCCAAAGGAAATTCAATTCAGCATTTTTGGGCACCAATAGATTGGCGACTCTTTTGGGGAACTATCTATGAAAGATATTTGCAGAATATTTGGTTAAAATTGTGAAATTTAGTAAGACTCTACTGGGAGAGAGAAGAATCAGAATAGTTTATTTCCTCACAGAAAGTGAGGTGGCGACTATAAATTTCATTTTCAGGAAAGATTGAGAGAAGTATATATTAGAGAGAACATCCAGAAAGGAGATGAAACTTGGTTTCATTGTTAGTGACAAAAAATTTATTACATGATGTTTGAAAGGTTCTTCAGAAATATTTTGATTCCAATAATCTTTAAGTCTTTAGATCTAAGAAGGTTTAAATACAGAGGTGATGAGGTATTTTCAAAACTTTCAAAGAAACTGTCTTATTTTTTTGGGGATTATGGTGAATCGGCTATTGATCATTTGGATACTTTTTATATGCTCCTTTACAAGTATGATATTGATACAGAGAGTGATTTCATGAGACTGTTTGCTAGCTCCTTGAAAGAATATGCAAGAAATGCTTATGGATCACTACCTGAAAAGAGTATTTCATCTTGGAAAAAATTTGAACAATGGTTCTTATATGAATTTAATAATACAAGTGAAGAAAAAAATAAAAATTACACTATGGAAATAAAATCTTACATGTCTCCCTTAGATGCATTTTTCAATGTAGAAAAACAAGAGGGTGAGTCTGTAGACCATTTGGTCATAAGGATGATGGGTTTCTATTTGGAGATACCATCAGATATCATGCCTTCAAGTAGGGAATTTTGAAGAAAACTTTATGATTTGGGAGTTTCTATAGATGACCCTGATTTGAGGCTCCTTTTTCAGAAAGTAAAAGAATATAATGAATGCAACGTGAAGCATACAAGAGATGAGGCTCCAGATTCTAATGAAGAGGAAAGTGTGAATTAGATGGAAGATGATATTTGTGTGGAAATAAAATTTTATAATCAAGAAGAAAGTCTTCTTAGTGTAGAAGAGATTTCAGATTTATTAGATCTTGAATATCAGAAATTTGTAAAGAAAAATGATCCAGAGTTATTTCCTAATTCATCATGATAGGAAAGCTAATAAATCAATATGTTTTGATAAAATAAATAAAACTCATGAGAGTGAAACATTTAATTGTAAAAATGGAAATGTTTTGGTTAATAGTTTTGAAAGTATACCAGATTTCTTGAAAAATGATGAAGAAATGTTTTTAGAATGTGGATCATTATTTAATCTGCTGAGAGGGGGTCAAGCAAAATCTCGTATGTTATATGAGCAGGAGGATATTCTACAAGATCACTTTGATATTTTTTCAATAGATCATGATTTTTAGGAAAATGTATTCGACCAAGGTATGCATGAATTATCAGTGTATATAAATCATTTTTTTGAAAAGGAAGGAGATGTAGTTATAAATAGTTTTTCAGAAGTACTGTATAGTGAAGATATTGCAAAAAATGAAAAAACATGTGAAGAAGAAAATGGATTATTATTGAAAAATATTTCAGAAGGTGATACATGTCCAAAAGCACTATATGAAAGAACAGGAGAAGGTAATGCATTTAATGATGACTTAAAGTTTTCAAATCAAATACATAAGAGTAAAAAAATAATATATGATGATATGGTTGAGAAGAAAAGATTAGTATTTCAGAAAAATGAGACTGGAAATAAAATTCATTTTAATATGTTTTGAGAACATAGTGCAAGCGACAAAAAATTAGTGGAGCATGTGCTTCTTCAAGACATAATTATTTTGAAGGGGAAGTTTTGCGATTTGCATAAGAATATTGCATATTCAGGAAGGAGTTTATACAGTGAAAAAGATGTCCAGATTTATGACATTCAAAATTTTTATGAAAATTACATTTGGATGAAATTTGAATACAATGGAAATATGAATAAGGAAAAAGAAAAATATGATGCCTCCAAAAGATACATATTGTTACATGACCAGAATCAGATTTATGACATAGGTAAAAGTTTCAAGTATTGGGGCAGGTAAGTATATTTTTTACCATATTTTTCCTCTATATTTATTTATGTTCTATGTTTTTTTTTCTTTTCTTTTTATTTGATGTCATATTAATAGATTGTAGTCCCTCGATTTACATTGATTGGATTTATTTATCATTTCACTATATGTATCCACTAAATTTCCTCACTAATTGTTTTGGATAAAAAATATATAACAATAAATAAATCGTTACTTACTACGGGTATTTGAATATGGAGGATAGAAAGATTCATTATGTATAGACATATTACATCATTCAAAACATTCAAGATATTTGGAGCCAGCAAACAGATCTATATTAAAGGAGTTGTCCACATAGCTTGTCGTTTGACTAGTGATCAGGAACAAGTGTTGGAGGCGGCTATAAATAGCATGATAAATGTGTTAAAGGCCTGCAAAGAAATGTATCACGTTTATATATTTAGGCTCCAGATTTTAGGCCATTTTTTAGTAGAAAATGACTATTTCTACATCTAAGATGACTGCCAAGCATTTTCCCATAACTAGAGGGAAATTTTATTGCACTTCAATGTGTTTTTGGGATGTCAGTATGCCCAAAAATGCCCTGGCATTTCTAAAAACTGCCAGACAAGTTACAATCTCGTGCAAATATTTGGAGCCATTTTCTGGGGCTGTATAAGTGCTGTAAATGATAAATTTAAGCTTAAAATGAATGCTCCAATCATATACCTCAAGTTTGGGGGGATTTTTACAATATTTTAAAGCATTTTAGAGTGCCACTAAGCCCGAAAACAGCCAGTGGATTTTGCAAGTTCAAAAAATAAATTTTTTATCGTTAATAATGTACTAGATGGTATGAATTGTGGCATGGGTGGTCTGGAATCTGCAAGAGATGCAATATCTTTCACAACACAAGAACAATTTAATAATAAAATGAACAAAACAAAATACTTTTCAAATAGCAGGTAAGTATTGAGGTAAGGGTTTTATTTCACTATTTTGACATTTTGAAGGTAAAATATTATTGTATTTCCTATGATTTTATTTTTATATATCTTTAAAATGGAATGCATATTCTTTACAAAAGTCATTAATGAAATTAATACTTAAAATTATGTCCCCTTTATTTAATCTTACCCTTCATTGTAGTTTTGATTTCTACTTGAGATAATTCTTGGTGTGATTGATTATATTTTTTGAGTGGTGTGCTCTACAGAGATAGCTGGATTCTCGATGTGTCCAGGTATGGACACATGTCCCCAATTGGAGCCACTTTTGACAGCTAAAAATTCAGACCCAAATTTACATAAAATTTTCACGAAAGTGTTTATTTTTATTTCATTTTATATTTATTTCCTTGTTAAACTATATGAGAAAAATTAGTTATTTTATTTCGATGTGCTAAATGCATTTAGATTTTTTGAAGTAAAAATAAGTATAGAGGAATAATAGGGATGTTGGGCAAAAGAGTGGCAATCGGGAGTTGAACAATCAACTTCTCAAGCCATCCCTTTTTGCCTACCTACCTACCCATTCCCCCTCTAACCAGTTAGTCTAAATGTTTTCTTTGAGTTATGTGATAGAGAAAATTATATTATCTCATTTCTTTTACCTTATGTGCTTTTAAAAGATTTTATATTAAAGATGTGTTTTAGATTTTATTAACATAAATTTTTAAACATTATTTAAAATTACCCTAAATTACAAATGTGAAATATTTTAATAGGGTAAATTATTTTAAAATATGTTATTTACTTGATCTAAATTATTTAAATATTGATAAAAGTTAAAATTATATAATATTTTTGACATTACAAATTTTGGTTTTCAAAAATATTTAAACAAAATATTTTACTTTACCCTATGTTTATTATTTGAAATATCATTTTAGGATAAGTTATATTTTATTTATTTTATAGGGTGAATTATAATATTTATAACTTTCATACCCTATATTTTAGGAGCATTACATTAAGGTTCATTTTAGAGTTATTTAATTTTGATTTGATGTGAAGGAAATTTTGGGAAGCCAAGCAAATTATCAGAGAAGAGGACAAACACATATTTTAATATTTGTAAATGTGGGAAATGATTTGTTCCCTTTACATGGATAATTTATTATATTTTTTAGGGTTAGTTGTAGGATTAGGATTTTGTTAAAAGGTACGACCTTTCACAGGAAACCTTTGAAACACATAAATATTAAGTCAATTAAACCTAAAATAGATGGAATCAATTTGGAGAATGGTGTAATGAAAATAGATGGATCAAATGCTGCACACATGAATTCAATATACCAGTTTTCATAAGCAAGTAGACATAAGTTTGGTTTTTCTTTCATGTATGCAATTATTTCTTTATTATTTTACAATAAGTCCTTCAGATAAATCAATAAGAAATTCCTTAAAGTGATCGCTTGATGAGCATATACTCGATTTTGATTTATATTTTGTATTATCAATTGGATTTTTCTCATTTTCGCATGGTTAAATTCTATTAATTAAGGCAGTAGTCAATCAGTCTGTCATTTGAGAAATAATACCCAATTGAAATATATCTAAATTTATTTTAGTTTATATGTGCATTTCATAACACTTTTAAGGTGATAAGTTTTGTTTGCAAAACTATCTCTGAAGTCGAAAGGAAGATTGAAATAATATTGACTCTATTGCCCATAGTTGGATAAAGCACTGATCTTTCTTGTTTATTGAAATATGGTATAAAGTTTTGAAAAACTATATTCATTTACTTTATCTAGTTTATATCTTGAATCAATCAATCATCTTAAATTTCTTGTAACATTACATTTAAATATTGGAATAATATATTGTTTTCAGTTTTGTGATCTTAATAGCACTTTTCCATGCTTTGAGAGACAGAAGTTTGAGTTCCATACACAGGTTATTTGCTATAAAAATCTTGTTTAGATGAAGGTTCACCCACCTTGGTCCTGCAGAGCCAGAAGCGTAAGGGAAGAGGATCATAATCGATCATTCCCGTTAGTTGGCCAAAAATAATTGGATTTCCCATCATTGGATTGGCAAGTCCAAAGGAAATTCAATTCAGCATTTTTGGGCACCAACAGATTGGCATCTCTATTGGGGAACTATCTGTGAAAGATATTTGCAGAATCTTTGGTTATAATTGTGAAATTCAGTAAGACTGTACTAGGAGAGAGAAGAATCAGAACAGTTTATTTCCTAACAGAAAGTGAGTTGGCGACTCTAAATTTCATTTTCAGGAAAGATTGAGAGAAGTATATGTTAGAGATAACATCCAGAAACGAGATGAAACTTCATTTCATTGTTAGTGATAAAAACTTTATTACATGATGTTTGAAAGGTTCTTCAGAAACATTTTGATTCAAATAAGCTTTAAGTATTTAGATATAAGAAGGTTTAAATACAAAGGTGATGAGGTATTTTCAAAGCTTTCAAAGAAAGTGTCTTATTTTTATGCGGATTATGGTGAATTAGCTATTGATCATTTGGATTCTTTTTATATACTCCTTTACAAGTATGATATTGATACAAAGAGTGATTTCATGAGACTATTTGCTAGCTCCTTGAAAGAATATGCAAGAAATGCTTATGGATCACTACCTGAAAAGAGTAAATCATCTTGGGAAAAATTTGAACAATGGTTCTTATATGAATTTAATAATACAAGTGAAGAAAAAAATAAAAATTACACTATGGAAACAAAATCTTACATGTCTCCCTTAGATGCATTTTTCAATGTAGAAAAATAAGAGGGTGAGTCTGTAGCCCATTTGTTCATAAGGATGATGGGTTTCTATTTAGAGATACCATCAGATATCATGCCTTCAAGTAGGGAATTTCGAAGAAAACTTTATGATTTGGGAGTTTCTATAGATGACCCTGATTTGAGGCTCCTTTTTCAGAAAGTAAAAGAATATAATTAATGCAACGTGAAGCATACAAGAGATGAGGCTCTAGAATCTAATGAAGAGGAAAGTGTGAATCAGATGGAAGATGATATTTGTGTGGAAATAAAATTTCATGATCAAGAAGAAAGTCTTCTTAGTGTAGAAGAGATTTCAGATTTATTAGATCTTGAATATCAGAAATTTGTAAAGAAAAATGATCCAGAGTTATTCCTAATTTACCGTGATAGGAAAGTTGATAAATCAATATGTTTTGATAAAATAAATAAAACTCATGAGAGTGAAACATTTAATTGTAAAAATGGAAATGTTTTGGTTAATAGTTTTAAAAATATACCAGATGAAAAATGATGAAGAAATGTTTTTAGAATGTGGATCATTATTTAATCCACTGAGAGGGGGTCAAGCAAAATCTCGTATGTTATATGAGCAGGAGGATATTCTACAAGATCACCTTGATATTTGTCCAATAGATCATGATTTTCAGGAAAATGTATTCGACCAAGGTATACATGAATTATCTGTGTTTATAAATCCTTTTTTTCAAAAGGAAGGAGATGTAGTTATAAATAGTTTTTCAGAAGTACTGTATAGTGAAGATATTGCAGAAAATGAAAAAACACGTGAAGAAGCAAATGGATTATTATTGCAAAATATTCCAGAAGGTGATGCATGTCCAAAAGCACTATATGAAAGAACAAGAGAAGGTAATGCATTTAAGGATGACTTAAAGTTTTCAGATCAAATACATAAGGAGAGTAAAAAAATAATATATGATGATATGGTTGAGAAGAAAAGATTAGTATTTCAGAAAAATATGACTCGAAATAAAATTTATTTTAATATGTTTTGAGAACATAGTGCAAGCGACAAAAAATTAGTGGAGCATGTGGTTCTTCAAGACATAATTATTTTTAAGGGGAAGTTTTGGGATTTGCATAAGAATATTGCATGTTCAGGAAGGAGGTTATACAGTGAAAAAGATGTCCAGATTTATGACATTCAAAAATTTTATGAAAATTCCATTTGGATGAAATTTGAATACAACGGAAATATGAAAAATGAAAAGGAAAAATATGATGCCTCCAAAAGATATATATTGTTACATGACCAGAATCAGATTTATGACAGAGGTAAAAGTTTCATGTATTGGGGTAGGTAAGTATATTTTTTACCATGTTTTTCCTCTATATTTATTTATGTTCTATGTGTTTTTTTATTCTTTTTATTTGATGTCATATTAATAGATTGTAGTCCCTCGATTTATATTGATTGGATTTATTTATCATTTCACTATATGTATGCACTAAATTTCCTCACTAATTGTTTTGGATAAAAAATATATAATAATAAATAAATCGTTACTTACTACGGGTATTTGAATATGGAGGATAGAAGGATTAATTATGTACAAACATATTACATCATTTAAAACATTCAAGATATTTGGAGCGAGCAAACAGATCTATATTGAAGGAGTTGTCCACACAGCTTGTCGTTTGACTAGTGATCAGGAACAAGTTCTAGAGGCGGTTGTAAATAGCGTGATAAATATGTAAAAAGTCTGCAAAGAAATGAATCACATTTTTATATTTAGGCTTGATGCAGGAGCATCCTGGGTGTAAGGGCAATCTTGCATCACCCAAAAATTTTTTTGTTTTCTTTTCAATAAGGGCTACCTTGTGCAGAGCTGCTATTTATGGAAACTTGTTATTTTTAGTAAGTTGGTCATACGATCTCGGAATGTTCTGATTTTGCATGTGGAGGTTCATCTCAGTCATA
>MU224297.1:3691326-3704633 GCA_018584345.1 Thuja plicata | reverse complement strand
AAAAGTTAAAATTATTTAATATTTTTGACATTACAAATTTTGGTTTTCAAAAATATTTAAATAAAATATTTTACTTTACCCTATGTTTATTATTTGAAATATCGTTTTAGGGTAAGTTATATTTTATAGGGTGAATTATAATATTTATAACTTTCATACCCTATATTTTAGGAGCATTAGGTTAAGGTTCATTTTAGAGTTATTTAATTTTGATTTGATGTGCAGGAAATTTTCTGAAGCCAAGCAAATTATTGGAGAAGAGGACAAACACATATTTTAATATTTGTAAATGTGGGAAATGATTTTTTCCCTTTACATGGATAATTTATTATATTTTTTAGGATTAGTTGTAGGATTAGGATTTTGTGAAAAGGTATGACCTTTCACAAGAAACCTTTGAAACACATATAAATATTAAGTCAATTAAACCTAAAATAGATGGAATCAATTTGGAGAATGTTGGAATTAAAATAAATGGATCAAATGCTGCACACATGAATTCAATATACCGGTTTTCATAAGCAAGTAGAGATAAGTTTGATTTTTCTTTCATGTATGCAATTATTTCTTTATTATTTTACAATAAGTCCTTCAAATAAATCAATAAGAAATTCCTTAAAGTGATCGTGTGATGCGCATATACTTTATTTTGATTTATATTTTTTATTATCAATTGGCTTTTTCTCATTTTTGCAAGGTTAAATTCTATTGATTAAGGCATTAGTCAATCAGTCCGTCATTTGAGAAATAATACCCAATTGAAATATATCTAAACTTATTTTAGTTTATATGTGCATTTCATAACACCTTTAAGGTGATAAGTTTTATTTGCAAAACTATCTCTGAAGTTGAACGCAAGATTGAAATAATATTGACTCTATTGCCCATAGTTGGATAAAGCATTGATCTTTCTTGTTTATTGAAATATGGTTTAAAGTTTCATTGTTTAAAGTTTTGAACAACTATATTCATTTACTTTATCCAGTTTATATCTTGAATCAATCAATCATTTTAAATTGCTTGCAACATTACATTTAAATATTGGAATAATATATTGTTTTTCAGTTTTGTGATCTTAATAACAATTTGTCATACTTTGAGAGACAGAAATTTGAGTTCCATACACAGGTTATCTACTATAAAAATCCTGTTCAGGTGAAGGTTCACCCGCCTTGGTCTTGTAGAGCCAGAAGCATAGGGGAAGAGGATCATAATCGATCATTTCTGTTAGTTGGCCAAAAATAATTAGATTTCCCATCATTGGATTAGCAAGTGCAAAGGAAATGCAATTCAGCATTTTTGGGCACCAACATATTGCATGGATCAAACAGTTACTAGAATGTATGCATATGAAAATTTTAGAACCGATAATTATCTATTGTGATAATACAAGTGCAATAAACATTTCCAAGAATCTAGTCATGCATGCTAAAACAAAGTTGCATATTGCCATCAAGTATCATTATTTGAGCGAACAAGTTCAGGAAAAGGAAGTGATACTTCAGTATGTGCAATCAAAGGAAAAATTGGCTGATATCTTCACCAAGTCAATGCCCAATGATGCATTTGAATACTTGAGAAAGAGACTAGGGTTCAGACTCTTATCTATTGGTCAGTAAGCTAACTAGAAGGCTGCACGAGCCTGCATATTATCAGAATATCAGTCATATTGATGCAAGCAGAGAGATGGACTTCAATGAAAAATATATACATAAGAAGGTATTTATCTACTCTAAGCACTAGAGTTATTACCAATAGATTGGAAAATTCAAGGAATATATTATGGATAGAAAGGATCCATTTGACATTGTTGTCAAATACTTATTTTACAAAATCTAAGTTTGCAAAGATGTTTGTTTGGCATTGCTATCAAAGGGAGAAAGTTTATCCATTATAATTGTTCAGGCTTAGAATTGTCACCCTAAATCAGGAATTAAGGCTTCATGGCAATTCTATCTGACAATGGAAACTTCCTCTAGCTGTGGGTGAACTATGGATGAGGAAGAGTCTCTGGATTCTAGGCCGATTCCTATTAAGTTTGGGTATCAATTTTCTACTATCTTCTCCTGATTTGAAACTTGATGGGGAAAAGGGAAAAAGGATTAAAACTGAAAGTGAAAATGGGGTGATACACCAAAACTTGCTTTAGATCTATCAGGATCTTCAAACTAGGGTTCACAATGATAAGAGCACTAAGATTCATTTATCATTCTTTATTCAACATAAAGGTTGACTAGCATTCAACTATTAGGGTTTAAACCACAAACAGTAAAACTAACAACAAACTTATATATTCTATAAAAAGGCCTGATTTTTGATAGCATAGGAAAGCAATCTGAAAATAATTCACTTTACCAGATCATTCAAAAATATGAAACACTTCATGCAGAAAACAGGAATAGGGATGGATTTGATACTCAGAAAAATAATGTAATAAGAAGCCTACTATTATCCTTCAAAACCTATAAAATGGTTACAAAAACATGTAAAAAGGTCTATAGGAACCAATGGTTCAATAAAAGAGCCTTCTCTCTAGATTCTGAACTCAATGGATACAAAATGCATGAAAAAGTGGTATAGGAACAAAATAGTTCACTAGAACCTCTTTTCCACCAAATCTGAACCCCTAAACATGAAGTAAACAGTCCACTAAATAGCCCACATGGCTTATCTTGAAAATGAGATCTCCCTCCAAAAAGGTCTCCTAAATAGAAAGAAACACCTAATTAAAGGCCAAAACAATGCCTAAAATGAAGCCTTCAATAAAGCCCCCCTTCAAAATAGAGCATATCCCTAAATCCATGGCATGATTAGTGCCCTAAATTATATCCCTAATGGCTCATTTCAAAAATGAGCTACCTCTAATGTTGGCAGTAAAAAGATATATCTTTGACAAATTATCAACTTATTACAAAATACATAAAACCCTAAATCAATACTCACAAATCCTAACCCATGATTCAAAACCCAAATACACTTGCCTCAAAACCCTACCTCATAGCATAGCCAACACTAAATCTTGGGCTAATTAAGCCTAACTTGATTCACATCTAAAGAATATATCTTTAATTGCTAGCTGTCAAGGTATTGTCATGGTATTGCGGTTATCCATGCATTACTCCTCTGTACTTTGATGGACTTAAAATTTCATCAAAACTGACATAGGTATTATGTATCTCTTCTTTTGTAATCTTCTGTTTGGGAGAAGAATAAGGGTTTGGAAAACCCTAGCTACCTGTGCTTCCATACTCTGATTTCAGGCTTTGCATCATTTTACACTGTAGGTTCTGCATGTTCTTGGGCATCTGCTGGTAATGAAGGAGTTTTTTTTGTTGTTGTTGTATCTGGAGTGTTGTTGGAATAATTGAAGCTTTCTCTCTGTGATCCGCAGAATAAAATGTGAATCTGGAGACTCAAAACCATGAATCATGGTGCTCTTCATGGTTTGAAGTCTTTTCTTGGAGTCTTACCCACGGGCCCTAGTTGTAATATGGAGTCACCTCTGTTATGAACTCAAGATTTCTTCCACATGTGACCTCTACTTACTATTTTGTGGGCTTCTGTTGTAGAGTTAGATACAGAGCAATGGGCTCTTGACTAAATATGTGATCTTTTACATAATGGCATGCGTTCTGTTCATGTTTTCATTTAAGAAGCTTTGGCTTCTATTCTCTTGGCGCTGGAGTAGCTGGTAACTTTGAGTTTGGCCTCCCCTATAGTTTGAACTTGGTCTGTAACTACTTGCTTATATGCCATAGGGTATGACATTTTCCTCTGCATGCTCTTGGGTGGCTCGAGCTCTGTACATGACATTGTAACTCCACTACCACTTAATGGTGTTGTCATGGCACTCTAAACATAGAGAGCTCGAGCTCTTCAACCACGGCCTCTCTGCATGAAAGCCATAGATAATTTTCTTTTCTTCGGTTTGAATATGTTTTTACTTCATAATTTTTCATTGTTAGATAAGCTTCTCTATATTTAAATAGACAGAGCTCTATACCCATTGATGCATGTTGTTCATTAATGAGAAAGCTTGCCAGCTGCCATGGATATTTGTGTTTGATGTCTTTTAGATGTCATTCTGACGAACTTTTGTAGATTTTACCTTGAGTTAACTCCATCTTTATGTTGTCTATGGTCTTTGTCTTGTATAGAGACAATGTTGTTTGTTGTAGGCTGTCATTACCTCTTGTCTACTAGCAACAGTTATGCACTGTCATTTTACTGTTTGTAAACATGCCTTATGGAATTTAGCATAAATGTGAAACTCCACCTTGTGTTGAGACTGTATGGACCACTGTCTGAATACTTTAAATATGTAGTTTCTTTGTGTAGACAATAGAATTTAACAACATGCAAACACACTGTTATTCCATTTTATTTCTATATATGCATATTCTTCCCAGCATATACTGCTACTTAACCATGCACAATAGTATGCAATCTTGCATTTATCATCTGATCATGTGAAATGAAAGCACCCAATAATGTTTCTACTTATTTTAATATGCACTTTGAAATACAACATTTGTCCTTTAAACATGAAGAATGTTACTGTTATTTACTGTATTTATTTGAACCTCAATTTTGATCAATAACAGTGCCAAACTTTTCCCCTTTTAAAGAATATATTGTTTTGTTGAATTCTGATCCCTTTTGTTGAATATCAACAGTATTTGGAAATGATACTTTCATTGTATATGTACCTTTCTTTTCTTGAACATAGGCTATCATCATGCATATTATAACTAATAATATCATTGTATTCTTCTTTTAAAAAGATGATAATGTCCAGAATAGTACTGAGATAAAGTACTTGTGTACTGTCAATAATGTATAAACCATGTGTATGAAATTTCCATTTTGATAATAATAGATTTAACTCTTTTGCATATGTACCCCCGTTTGTAACATCATTACTATTACTCTGTTATGTCTTCTTTTCTTTCTTGAACTTATGAACTCTTGCATCCTAAATCCAGTGAGATTCAAGCACGGGCTCGTGACACTCACGACATTTCTTTTGTTATATGCATTTAGTCACTTGTTAGTTCAACAAACAACATAAGCCAATTAATGTTTGTGTATGAGTGTCATATGAGATGACGTTCATGCATGAATGTTCACTGTTTTGTTTGTGTTTGTTGACCTAACATGCTGATGTCATTCTAATTTTTTTTTTCTCAAATTCAAGACCTAAAAACCCCTTCAGTTCAGATTCTTCTGGTTCTACAAACAACAATACTTTGAAAATGAAGACTAATAACCATATGTAATACAAGATTTCATAAGGACATGTCCCTTTGATATTCTTTATCCAATTGTTGCTAAGGTATATCTTGCTATTATATCAATGTTATTAGAAATGTTAAGCTTTGAAAGCCTGATTGATGTATGTTGTTTTGTCTCATGTATTGCTTACATCCAATTGGATCTAACATCTTTTATCTCTTCATGATGCAGGAAAGGACCCTAGACCTAATATGAAGAACTGACATAAGGATGGACAGAAGACCCCATGAAGACTGGACAGAGAAAGACAACCAACAGAAAATGCAAAGACTGTTACAAGGCAATGCATGGACCCCTACTCATGCTTCAGTCATGCTTTCTTTTCTGCAATCACCTCTAAGTTTTGAATCCAAAAGATGTAACATGAAACCTATGTGCATACTACATTCAATTTGAATGCACATTGTAATGATTATTTATAAAATTTGAAATTGTGAATCTGATCAAACTTAGAGTACAAATGAAACATGATAATATGAATGCAATAGCAAGAAAATTTTACCATCTTTTGAATAAAAAATTTAGAAAAGATGTGTATTTATGCAATCTTTTATATGTATGATCATTGGATTTCAAAATGTGCAAATTTAGGGTAACAATTATGGTGACCTCTATTGGATGTCTGCCTGCTAGGCATGAACTTAGACCTTATCCCTAGGGCACTGGAGTGAAAACTAGAACATGCATGAATGTTACCTTATTGAAATGAAAATGCATCCAAACCTAGACTCATGCAACTTAAAACCTAGTGCTGGACTGCACTTATTGAAATGAAAAACCTAAACTGACCAATTTTAACCAGCTTGAAGCCTGGCTAAACAAAACCATTCACTGATTGTGAAAAATAACTTCCTTTCCTTTTAAGATCACAATAATCCACATGCTTATGAATAATCATCATGAAATGAGCATATGAGATATATGTGATCAATTGATGTGAAACTTTTAGCTTGACAAAAATTTGACTTACTTGAAGCAGCTGACCTAAAACACCATCATTCTAAAGAGAATCAGCAAGCAGCAATAGGACTTTACTTACTTGATCAATTGGGACAAAAAGCTGATTTGATTCATTCTCAGCTTCATCTTGTAGAGGCACTGGCACAACTTGTCCTTCTTTGCTAACATCGATCCTGGCCAAATGTCTGATAGGACAACCATGAGAGATAGTGAACTTGGATCTCTCCTTGATAGACTTAGGTTCCTGGGATGAAGCTTTAGTCTGATTAATATCTTCTTTATGCTGACTAGAAATAATCTCCTCATGTAGCTTGTATGTACCTTCTATAAGTGCGGGCTTGTCATTAAGATGCAAGAAAAACTGCTCCATCTCATCCCAAAATTGATCTTCCTCTTCTTCTTCTTGATTCTTTTGTAGGAGAAGTATTTTATGATCAGCACAATTATTCTGATTTTCTGCAATCTTCTTTGTCTCATCTTTCTCAAAAAGAACCTTCTTTAGATCAGAAACCTTCTGTTCAATGGTCTCCTTCTCTTCTTTCATCTTGATACACTTCTCAACGTGCATCTGATAGCTCTTCTTATACTTTTCAGCTGCAGAAGCCCAGACCTTTATCTTCTTTTGTTGATCCCAAAACTCTTTAAAATGAAACTCCTCATGAGATCTTAATTCTTTTTCTTTCTCTTCATGGAGTTCATTGCCTCTATCAAACATGGCTTTTATATGATTTATTTGGTCTTGAACCACTTTTTCACAAATATTCTTCTGAACTTCCAACTCTTTGTAGGCATCCTTCTGAGCTTGCAAATCTACTTGATGAACCTTCTTTTGTGCCTCTAACCCTCCAGCAAGCTTGGCTTCATTCCTCTTATATTTCTCAACAAGATACCTCCTATAAGCTTGATCTTGCTTAGCGAATGCTTGCTATTGTTGGATCTGGGCTTGATAGGCAAGCTCTTCTAGCTGCCTGTCCAGCTCTTGTTGGAATTTAGATTCTTGTTGTCTTTTAATATCCTCAATATGCATAAGCATATTTTGCAACATACTTACAGTATCTCTATTTTGTGACACATTATCATTTGCAGAATGATGAAAATCATATTGGGATTACTGACCTTGATAAGACTAAAAATGATTCTCTTGAAATGATGGAAAACTTGGAAACTGACCATCTGGGTAAGCATACCCTCCTTGATAACATGACATCTTTATTCATCTGAAAGGCTGGAAATCAAAAGATAAAATAACATTGAAACATACCAGCTTTTCTCCTTTTGAAACCGTAGACTTTCCTTCACAGATCCACCAGATATGCAAAATGTGACCTCTTTAAGGTCTTAATCTTGCTGATAGCATGCTAGAACCAGCAAGTGATGTAATCAAATTTGACCCATTCGGTGAAGTTCGTGTCCCACCGGGTGTGCCAAAAACTATTCAGGCTTAGAATTGTCACCCTAAATTAGGCATTAAGGCTTCATTGAAATTATATCCAACAATGGAAACTTCCTCTAGCTATGGGTGAACTATGGATGAGGAAGAGTCTCCGGATTCTAGGCCGGTTCCTATTAAGTTTGGGTATCAATTTTCTGCTATCTTCTACTAATTTGAAACTTTATGGGGAAAAGGGAAAAAGTATTAAAACTGAAAGTGAAAATGGGGTGATACACCAAAACTTGCTTCAGATCTATCAGGATCTTAGAACCGGGATTCCCAATGACAAGATCACTGAGATTCATTTATCATTCTTTATAGAACATAAAGGTTGACTAGCATTCAACTATTAGGGTTGAAAACACAAATAGTAAAACTGACAACAAACTTACATATTCTGTAAAAAGGCCTAATTTTTGATACCATAGGAAAGGAATCTGAAAACAATTCACTTTACCAGATCATTCAAAAATATGAAACACTTAATGCAGAAAAGAAGAATATGAATGGATTTGATACTCAAAAAAATAATGTAATCAAAAGCCATCTTTATT
The DNA here is from genome assembly GCA_018584345.1 of Thuja plicata. Lineage (NCBI taxonomy): Eukaryota > Viridiplantae > Streptophyta > Pinopsida > Cupressales > Cupressaceae > Thuja > Thuja plicata. The sequence goes on along the minus strand of MU224297.1, from coordinate 3,696,392 downwards.
ATCCTTCAAAACCTGTAAAATGGTTACAAAAACATGTAAAAAGGTCTATAGGAACCAATGGTTCACTAAAAGAGCCTTCTCTCTAGATTCTGAACTCAATGGATACAAAATGCATGAAAAAGTGGTATAGGAACAAAAGAGTTCACTAAAACCTCTTTTCGACCAAATCTAAACCCCTAAACATGAAGTAAATAGTCCACTAAATAGCCCACATGGCTTATCTCCAAAATGAGATCTCCCTCCAAAAAGGTCTCCCAAATAGAAAGAAACCCCTAATTAAAGGCCAAAACAATGCCTAAAATAAAGCCTTCAATCAAGGCCCCCTTCAAAATAGAGCATATCCCTAAATCCATGGCATGATTAGTGCCCTAAATTATAGCCCTAATGGCTCATTTCAAAAATGAGATACCTCTAATGTTGGCACTAAAAGGATATATCTTTGACAAATTATCAACTTATTACAAAATACATAAAACCCTAAATCAATACTCACAAATCCTAACCCATGATTCAAACCCCAAATACACTTGCCTCAAAACCCTACCTCATACCATAGCCAATACTAAAGCTTGGGATAATTAAGCCTAAATTGATTCACATCTAAAGAAAATATCTTTAATTGCTAGCTCTCAAGGTATTTTTGTGGTATTGCGATTATCCATGCATTACTCCTCTGTACTTTGATGGACTTAAAATTTCATCAAAACTGCCATAGGTATTATGTATCTATTCTTTTGTAATCTATTGTTTGGGAGAAGCATAAGGGTTTTGAAAACCCTAGCTACCTATGCTAACATGCTCTGATTTCAGGCTTTGAATCATTTTACAATGTAGTTTTTGCATGTTCTTGGGCATCTGCTGGTAATGAAGGAGCTTTTTTTTTTGTTGTATCTAGAGTGTTGTTGGAATAATTGAAGCTTTCTCTCTATGATCTGCGGGCTAAAATGTGAATCTGGAGACTCAAAACCAAGAATCATGGTGCTCTTCATGGTTTGAAGTCTTTGCTTGGAGTCTTACCCGTGGGCCCTAGTTGTAATATGGAGTCACGTCTATTATGAACTCGGGCTTTCTTCCACATGTGACCTCTACTTACTGTTTTGCGGGCTCCTGCTGTGGAGTTAGATACAGAGCATCGGGCTCTTGACTAAATATGCGATCTTTTACATAATGGCACGTTTTATGTTGATTTTTTCCTTTAAGAAGCTCGGGATTCTATTCTCTTGGCACTGGAGTAGCTAGTAACTTGGAGTTCGGCCTCCCCTATAGTTTGAACTTGGTCTGTAACTACTTTCTTATATGTCATAGGGTATGGCATTTTCCTCTGCATGCTCTTGGGTGTCTCGAGCTCTGTACATGACATTGTAACTCCACTGCCACTTAATGGTGTTGTCATGGCACTATGAACATAGAGAGCTCAGGCTCTTCAACCACGGCCTCTCTGTGTGAAAGCCACATATAAGTTGCTTTTCTTGGGTTTGAATATGTTGTTACTTCATAATTTTTCATTGTTAGATAAGCTTCTCCATATTTAAATAGACGAAGCTCTATACCCATTGATGCATATTGTTCATTAATGAGAAATCTTTTCGGCTGCCATGGATGTTTGTGTTTGATGTCTTTTAGATGTCATTCTGATGAACTTCTGTAGCTTTTACCTTGAGTTAACTCCATCTTTATGTTGTCTATGGTCTTTGTCTTCTATAGAGACAATGTTGTTTGTTGTAGGCTATCATTACCTCTTGTCTGTTAGCAACAGTTATGCACTATCATTTTACTGTTTGTAAACATGTCATATGGAATTTAGCTTAAATGTGGAACTCCACCTTGTGTTGAGACTATATGGACCACTATCTGAATACTTTAAATATGTAGTTTATTTGTGCAGACAATAGAAGTTAACAGCATGCAAACACATTTTTATTCCATTTTATTTCTATATATGCATATTCTTCCCAATATATACTGCTACTTAACCATGCACAATAGTATGCAATCTTGCATTTATCATCTGATCATGTGAAATGACAGCACCCAATAATGTTTCTTCTTATTTTAATATACACTTTGAAATACATAATTTATCCTTTAAACATGAAGAATGTTACTGTTATTTACAGTATTTATTTGAACCTCAATTTTGATCAATAACAGTGCCAAACTTTTCCCCTTCTGAAGAATATATTGTTTTGCTGAATTCTGATCTCTTTTGTTGAATATCAACAGTATTTGGAAATGATACTTTCATTGTATATGTACCTTTCTTTTCTTGAACATAGGCTGTCATCATGCATATTATAACTGATAATATCATTGTATTCTTCTTTTAAAAAGATGATAATGTCCAGAACAGTACTGAGATAAAGTACTTGTGTACTGGCAATAATGTATAATCCATGTGTATGAAATTTCCATTTTGATAATAATAGATATAACTCTTTTGCATATGTACTCCAGTTTGTAACATCATAACTATTACTCTGTTATGTCTTCTTTTCTTTCTTGAACTTATGAACTCTTGCATCCTGAATCCAGTGAGGTTCGAGCACGGGCTCATGACACTCACTGCATTTCTTTTGTTATCTGCATTTAGTCACTTGTTCACCTATTGCACACACATCACTGATCAACTTGTTAGGTCAGCAAACAACATAAGCCAATTAATGTTTGTGTATGAGTGTCATATGAGATGACACTCACGCATGAATGTTGGTTGTTTTGTTTGTGTTTGTTGAACTATAATGCTGATGTCATTCTAAATATTTTTTTTTCTCAGATTCAAGACCTAAAAACCCCTTTAGTTCAGATTCTTCTGGTTCTACAAACAACAATACTTTGAAAATGAAGACTAATAACCATATGTAGTACAAGAGTTCATAAGGACATGTCCCTTTGATATTCTTTATCTATTTGATGCTAAGGTATATCTTGTTGTTGTATCGATGTTATCAAAAATGTTAAGCTTTGAAAGCCTGATTGATGTATGTTGTTTTGGCTCATGTATTGCTTAGATCCAATTGGATCTAACATCTTTTATCTCTTCATGATGTAGGACAGGACCCTAGACCTAATATGTAGAACCGACATAAGGATGGACAGAAGACCCCATGAAGACTAGACAGAGAAAGACAACCAGCAGCAAATGCAAAGACTCTTACAAGGCAATGCATGGATCCCTACTCATGCTTTAGTCATGCTTTCTTTTTTGCAATTACCTCTAAGTTTTGAATCTGAAATATGTAACATGAAACCTATATGCATACTACATTTAGTTTGAATGCACATTGTAATGATCATTTATAAAATTTGAAATTGTTAATCTGACCAAACTTAGAGTACAAATGAAACATCATAATATGACTGCAATAGAAAGATAATTTTACTATCTTCTGAATAAAAAATGTGGAAAAGATGTGTATTTATGCAATATTTTATATGTATGATCATTAGATTGCAAAATTTGCAAATTTAGGGTAACAATAATCTTAGGAAAAGATCATATCCATTGAAGTATCCAAAGGGAAAGAATGTAACAAGAAAGGGAGAGTACACACAAAGGAAGAGAATTGCTGACATGAGACCTCACAAGAAAGAAGAAAAGTCAAAGGGAGAGATTTTGACATAGAAGGAGAACACATCACATCAGAGAAAGAAAGTTTCTACATCTATCCAGTAAAGGGATTGAAGACATAAAGAAAGCTGCAAGAATCAAATCAAAGCTATTTGATCTTATCGAAAGCCAGACATTTGTATTAGTTACATTAGAAAAATCTTGATAAAATTGTATATTTCATATTGTATTAGTAATAGTATAGTATGATAATGTAGTATGTTTCCATCAATGCCAAAGGGAGAGATTGATGACATGTAACTGATTGAATATTTGAAGATGTTAATTTTATGATCATGCAAGGCATTAAATCAGTTAATGTATTGTATTGTCATTGAAATATTGCCAAAGACTTCAAAGAAATGATGAATCAAGGCTATGCTATCAGTAATTCATACAAGTCAAGTATTCGCTAAGTGACTGCATACACCGACGGTCAGATTAAAAGAGTAGATTGACAGTGTTACTCGACGAGCTAATGCACAACATTACCGATGAGCAGACTTATAGTGTTTCCTGACGAACAAAGCACATAGTAACTTGATGGAAATAATTTCATTATTGCCTGACGAAGAAGAAAAGGATGGAGATCCTGATGACAAATGAATTCACATCAATGGGACAGTTAGTTATCACCGATGACTAACTAAAGTGTTGACCGACAGAATAGAGAGTTCAGAAAACAACAAAATGCTTAGCTGTCAAGAAGCTAAAGATGGAATTAACGGATACTTATCATTTTTTTATTCATCTAGATAAAGCCGGAGATAACTAATTGATTTAAAGCTAGTGATTTGTCTAGTTGGCAAGAATATCTCTTTGAGATAAATCAGGATTTTTCTTTAAATCTATTGTCGAGAATTATGGAACATGCCAAGAATCAAGAAAGCCAAGAAAAGGGGAAATCATGTCTATATAGAGACAAACCCAATTATTTATGAATGGGGGATTAGGTGAGGTGACTAAGAGAATGGAGGAAAGATGCTAAAGAAAATCTGAAGGAGAAGAAAGTCTTCTTTCAGTCTTGATCAATAAGCTGAGGAAAGAGCTGGATTCTGCAGACACTGACGAACAGTGAGACAAGCATAACAGAGAAGAATAGTGTGGAGAAAAGGTATAGGTGATTATATTGATCAAAGAGGTAATGGACTTACAATAGATCTGAAAATCTTCAATTGAGTTGTATGTTTGAACAAATCATTAGTGTTTCAGTTTAACCATTGAAGCATAAAGCCTCTTGTTAGCACTTTTTCTTGTACCACAACCTTAAAATAATAGTATACTGATTATAATTTAATGAAAACTCCTTTATGACAAGAGAAAGGCTAATTTCTAAGGATTGGATAATATCCTTCTTCATTTTTGAGCTCCACATACTCAGGCAGTTATTACCTAGATAGTTCACTATGTTTCAAGTAAACCTCAAATGGTGGATTGGGTCTTCACTGTTATGTCATTA
>MU224297.1:3655053-3686887 GCA_018584345.1 Thuja plicata | reverse complement strand
ATGGTTCTTGAAAACTTATCATCTGATTTCATAAAGATCTGCAGACTGGAAAATATGGAGTGTGTGACCACTGGAACACAGTACAAAAGGAATTTTCTCAATTGGGTGAATTGGTCAAAAGTTATAATGTGTCAAACTGGGCTATTCAGATTTCTAGACAAGACAAAAATGCAGACAGTTCATGAACAACCAACTTTGGGAAGTATGAAAACTTATCAAACGGATTTAGAATGATCTGAGATCTAAAAAATAAGCTCTCTGATATGCATGTAAAACATTTCCAAAGTGGAGAACTATGAAACTCAACAGGGTGTAAGATACTCAGAAGCAAAGTAGGCTCCGGATAGCAAATTGACAATTAAGCAACATGCAGAATTAGGTGACCCCCTCATAATGACTACTCCATAAACATGTCAGAATTGAAATTCAGGAGCTGGGACCCACTGCATACATCAAATGGAAGGCATTAAAGCCTCTTCCAAATTTGTATCTCATGAAAATCATCTGGGCACCTTTTTCAAGCACTCTAACTGAGCCTTCTCACACAAAATTTCAAGGATATTCACTTTGCTTGTCTGAAAAATTTAACATGGTCACTCCAAATTTGTCCCAAATTTAGGAGTACCAACACCTCTTAACCAAGGATGACTTAAAAGTCTTTTACAATTGAGATACATCCCAAGGAGTATCAAAATGTTTGATCACAAAAGTAGCATTGGATATGCCCGATACCTATTGATAGGCTAAGAGAGTTTGAACAAGGATGGTAGCATTAGATGCCAGATACTAGTTGACAAAATATTTCTAAATCCTCTAACAAGGTTACACCTAAAAGCGTGTTTGTAACATTTAACAGAGTTGGCTCCTAAGAAAGCTCACTTAAGAAGAGTAAAAATTTGGGATACCGGTCCCAGTGGTTTTTCCCTTAATAGGGTTTCCACGTTAAAATCCGTGTGTTATGTGTTTATGATTTATTACTTTACTATTTTACATTTCACATATGCATTTATGGATTGATCAGTATACTTTGCATATTTACTGTGTTTCGGTAAATAGTTAACTACTTATCGGTAATCATATAGAAGAAATATTTACAAAGCATTCTGACAAGTAGAAAATTGATTAAAATATTTCAAGGCATACATCTTATAGGATGGAAGATAACTTGAGACATAATTAGTGGTTATAAGTTTTAAGGGTTGATTTAAGGATTAATTTTTGAGGCCACTGTTTCACCCCCCCTCTCTCAATTATTACTAATAGTGTTCTTGGCAACAAATTCTTCCAAGCTAGCATATTGAAAAGCATAGCATTCAATGTAGTGGACACAACTTATAAGATTGTGAAGAAAGGAACACAACTAGATTTATCTGAACTACTTCTGAATCAGTTGAAAGACAATTTAAATACTATCAGCAATGTGAAGTCAAATGCATGTAAGTTTGGCTCACTCATAATGTGTATTTTCTTCTACTTTCAAGAAACATTCCCATCAATAGGAGATGTGAAATGGGACAGCACCAAACTAGTCAGCATGCAGATCAGTGAACATATAGCTTCACTAGAATAGAATTTTGATACAGTCATGGATGAATACTTCAATATATTCAAAAAATGTAAAAGAGGGTAAGGATCCCTGAACAACTCATTGAGAAATATAAAGATGAGATATGTTTTATGGTTGATATAGATAATACTTACATAAAACGTATTGTACCAAGGACAAAATGGTTACAACCATTGGAGTATGAGATAAACATTGATATTGCAACTAAGACAATTGATTCCTTGATTAATGAACCACTAGATAAGAAAAACCCTAGGTTTGGAACATATGAGGAAGCCAAAAAAAGAATAAAATCTAGTGTAGTTGTTAAGAAAATTATCAAGAAAAAGGACAAGATGGTAAACAATCTCAATAAAATACTGTCGGCTATTGAAGAAGAAACTGAACAGAATGAAGAAGTTGAACAGGAGGAAGAAAATGAAGAACAATTATCTATCGGTAAAACTGAAGAAAAGGATGAATCTGAAGAAACAGAGTCAGATTCACCACCTCCTCCTCCAACTAAAAAGCCAAGGACAACAATTGCTTCTAGAACAAGAAGCCAAACATCAAAGGATTGTACTCCTTCACCTTTAAAGAAAGGAAAGGTTAGGATATACAAAAGGAAATCTGCCACACTGAAGAGAGGGGAAAACAAAAGGGGAAGGAAATTCATCAGGACCTGAGAGGATATTGAAGATACTGAGCAGGATGAAGCTATAGAGGCAGAAAGTGTCAAGGTAAAAGAACCTGAATGTATTAATGACATTTGTAAATATATTGCAAACTTAGGATCTATTAAAGATTCCAAGATTAGAAGATGGTTGAAACTAGATCTAGAGGATCAGAACAAAGTTAAAGACACCGTTATAGAAAAAATGTACAATTTTAAATATGTACCTATTCAGTTTGAAGGCAATCATGTACCAAGAGAACTATTAGATAGACTATACTCTAGATGGACATTTGATTTGAAGAATGAGAAAGAAATACAAGAAAGATTACTTGTTACTCTCATGCCACCTGAATTAAAGAAGGAAGAAATATATGAAATGATGGAGAAATACAAAAAGGAGTTCTCACCAAAGTTGAGAGTATATAAGTTTCTCAAAGAAAAGCTTATAGAACTTGAACAGGACAACCATAAGAAATGGTGTAAAATTATGAATAGGCCTACTAAGGAAGAAAGCCCCAACAAAGACCTACAACAACAAGATGTTGATAAGGCAACTCAAGATGACACATCTATTGAGTTAGACACGGAAGAAGATGATAGAACTGGAAACAAGAATGCAGATGTTGCAGATGAATCATGGCCAGACACCACAAATGACAACATTATGGATACTAATGTCATTGAAATTACCGATGACCCAGCAGAGGAAGTAAACAAGGATGAATATTTCACTATTGAAAAGGACAAAACTAATGAGGAAACAACAGATGATATTGCACAAGTAAACATTCCAAGCAACATGCCAATATTGATAAAAGCTATCAATAGTGTGCATGAATCAAACAAGTCACCTAAAAAGGATACTACCAAGGATGCAGGGGAAGAGGAGAAGAAAGAAAACACCGATGGTCAAAAATAAATCAGAGCCACTCAGAATGTAACTGATAGTGATTTAAGGTTACTGGAGGAGATTCACAACAACAAGATAGAGACACCACCAAGAAGAATGCAAAAACAAATAATGATGAAGCTAAGGACAAAGATGAAGGAGATAAAGCTAAAGATGGCACTCTTGAGGAAACCAAAAAAGGTGCTACCAACAATGTGAAGGTGAATGTGGAGAGGTCTACTGACACCCGACAAGATGAAACTAATGCCAAGCAGAAAAAAGAAGCACAAGAGGTCACTTCATCAAGCAAAACTGAGAAAGAAGAGAAATTAGAAATGGTGCTACATTCAAGTGATTCACAAAAGAAGAAGAATAAATCAAAGAAGAATAAGTTAGAAGTCACCTTGGATGAACTTATTGAAATACCAAAGTGTGACCCATCTATAGTAAATTTTGAAGCATTACAAGAATACAAAAAAATATTCCAAAGGAAGGCATTACAGGAGAAGTTGAAGAAACAACACACGGACTCCATGGTACTAGAGACAACATGGGACATATTATACCAGATTGTACCTGATGTTGATATTGATCAAAACAAGCCAATAATTGATCAATTAGCCACTCTAACTGATGCAATAACAACATAGAATATAGATGCAGAGAAGGAAATTGAGGAGAGAGCAGAGCTGAAGTACCAACAAAAGCTCATTGAAAACATCATCCAAGAAGTGGCGGTTAATAAGGTAAAGCTATCAGAATTCATCACTGAATTAGATCCAATAATATCTAAAGATATAACCTTAATTCAACAACTGATCACATTAGACAAGTTCACTAAACAAAATAGTGACAATATAGAAAAACTAGATACAGATCTAGCTAATAGTGCTAGTAGCCTAACCACTGATGGAGACAATGTAGTTAAATTGCATTATGAGAAGATAATAGAGATAAAGAGGTTAAGGAAAGAGTTATGGGAAGCAGAGACATGCTTTAGGGAACAAGTAACTGAGCTCCAAGCTCAACTTCTACCAAACGTTACACTGCTCCAACAACATATCAGTTCAGCAAGGCAACTAATAGCAACTCACGAGACAACTGTAGCAGACATCTATGACATGCACTCAAAGATCACACTTGAGCACATGGCTCTGGAGAATATAAAAGAGAAATGGGATAAAATGATGGAACACATAAACTCTTCACACTCCCACATTTTTTAATAAGCTCTAAGGTATTGACTTTTGCCCTTAATATCAAAAAGGGGGAAAATGATATGTATATGGTATATTCATATGGGGAAAATGGTAGTATGAGTACTATACTATACAAAGGGGAAAATGATATATATAGATGAAAATGATATGTATAAGGAAAGAAATCATATGTACATATATACCAGCATATACATAGGGTGAGCCATTAAATGACTAAGGATCATATATCGTGTATATACTTAATATTTTGTTAGTATTTTGCACATACCTGTTTTTGATAATAATGTCAAAGGGGGACACTGATGACATTAATTTTCCATTAGTATGAAAACAACAATTTTGGTAAGCACACACTGAAAGATAGGACTAAGAGAAAACCAAAGATCAGATAAGAGATCACCAAAGATGACTAAGTATAAAGAAGACCGACAACACAACTTAGTGTGTAAACCAAAAATGCAAAGACACAAAGATAAGGAGGAACCTGACAGAGGAACATGACATCCATGATACAGTGTAGATTGACAAGATAGTTAAAGAGAAACTAACATAACAAAACCAAAAGACAGTCAGTGCAGACCGACAGTCAAAAACCAAAAGTCAGTTCTAGCCCGTAAAAAGTGGATCTGACTTCCACGTCAAAAAAAATAAGCTTATTCTATTTATAGGATATTGATTTGTTTTTAAATCCATTTTTTTAGGGAAAAGAAACATGAATGTAAGTTCTTCAATTAGTCTAACTTATTTAAAACACATAGACTAGGAGATCTAGGTACAAGTTATAAGCCTGATCTTAGAGTTAACATTGTTTTTCTCAAAACTTGATGATGTCAATCCATCTTATAAATAGATGATGCAATCATTCATTATATATGGATGTGCAAAAAAAAAACAGAGGGAGGAGAACATGAATGAAGCATATGAGCACATCTATGGATTAGATTGAGAGTTTCAAGGACCAGAACACCAAAAGGTGAATTTTGTTATCAGAACCAAGAATAGAGGATACCGAAAATTAGAGGTATTATTCAATCACAATTAGGTGATAATATTTTTATGTAAACTAAATTGAATCTATATTAGCAATAGTAGATTGCATTTACCAGGTCAATTTGTAATTTTCTATCATTCTAACAAGTGGAGAAAAGTGCAAAAATCCTTCAAGGAAGGTGGATTTAATAGTCCAACTACAAATCTCTTAACCGAGTGCACACTTAACATTGTTGCTAAAGCTCTTAACAAAGTAGACTTTAATAGGTATCCACCGATACTCTTAATAGGGTAGATCATCAAAAGTAATAAAATTGTAAGCTTTAACCGGCCCCTTCCAATCTGCATATAGTGAAGATTTTTTGGGTGCCATCCCCACTACAGTTTTTACTTCCTAACAAGAGTTTTCTTTGATATCATATCTTTTTTTATGTGTTAATTACTTTCATAAATGTTTCTATGAATGATTCACATGTATGTTAATGTTATGAATTTATATAATTAACATCAAGATAGTATAAATCAATTTGAAAGGATATACAATTGATTACAAAGGTTAATTGATTAAAGGATACAAATTTTTTAGAGGTACTGATTGACCCCTCCCCTCTCAGTACATACTTCCCATTAATCCCAACATTAAAAGCAAATTCTACTTGGGAAAGTATCATATCCTAACTTTGAGTATAATATTTTGTGAGGAACCTTAGGAGATTTCCAAGTGACCTATTGACCACCTCTATTTTCCCATGTGTTTGTGGGTGATAGGCAGAGCTATAGGTCCGATTTGTCCCAAGCTTTTTGAAAAGAGTCCTCCAAAAATGTCCTTGAAATTTAACATCTTTTTCTGAAACTATTATCTAAGGTAATCCATGAATTCTAACTACTTATTTGAATAAGAGATGTGCTATGTGTGAGGCATCATTTTTTCTTTTGCAAGGAACAAAATTAACCATTTTGCTAAACTTGTCAACTACGACAAAAATGCTATCATACCCCTGTTTTGTTCTTGGCAGACCCATTACAAAATCCATGGAGATGGATTCCCAAGGTCTAGTGGGTATAGGTAGAGGTTGGTATAAGCCTTGGTTAGTGGATACCCCTTTAGCTTGCTAAAAAATGGAACATGATTCAACAAATATTTTGACATCCTTACCCAATAATGGCAAAAAATAACTTCTCTTCACTAGGTCTATTCTCTTGTCTATTCCAAAGTGACCTCCCATGCCACCACAATGCTTTTCTCTTATTATATTTTTTTATCATGGAACACTTGGGGATGCATAATTGAGCCCCTTTAAACAAAAGATTATTTTGGATCAGAAATTCACAAAAATAAGTGTGATACTTGCCTGTTAGTTTTGTGCACACCTCAAAGGCTTCTCCAAAATATGGATCCCTTGCATATAAGTGTTTGAGTGAGTCAATGCCCACACTCTGAAGTTGAACTTCTTCAATCAATCCAACCCTTCTACTAAGTTCTTTGGCAACCTTATTGGCTAGTCCCTTTTTGTGATTTATATTGAATGTGTATGCTTACTCTTGTTGCATCCATTTTATATGTGAAAACTATAAACTCCTTTGGAAGCAAATAGTGCCTCCATTTTTTAAGTGCTTGGACCATGGAATATAATTCTAAATCATAAGTAGAGTACTTTTTCTTTGCATCATTTAATTTTTCAGAGAAGAATGCCACAACCTTACCTTCTTGGCTTAGGAGAGCACCTATTGCCAAATTGCTTGCATCTGTCTCCACAACAAAAACTTTGTTGAAATCAGGTAGGGTTAGGATTGGATATTGTGATACCCTATTCTTGAGGTATTGGAAAGCATCACTAGCCTCTTTAGTCCATAGAAAATTAATATTTTTACCACCTTTAATAGTGTCCAACATAGGTGCACACACATGACGGAAATTTTTAATAAATTTTCTATAAAAAGTGGCAAGACCATGAAAACTTCTAACATCACCTTGGTTCTTTAGTGGAGACTAGTTGACAATTGCTTCAACCTTTTCAGGATCCATTTTTAGGGTGCCTTGTGAGATGACAAACCCTAGGAACACAAGTTAATTCTTCAAAAACATGCACTTCTCCAAGTTAATCACTAACTTGTGCTGATAAAGTGTCCTCAAAACCTATTCCACATGTCCAAGATGTTCTTCCCTGCTATGACTGCAAATCAGTATGTCGTCAAGATAGATTACAACAAAATTTCCAATAAAATCAATGAAAATATCATTCATGAGCCTCATGAATGTTCTTGGGGAATTGATTAACCCAAAAGGCATGACAATAAATTCAAAAAGGCCTTCAATTTTTTCAAATGTAGTCTTCCATTCATCCCCTAGATTTATTATGATTTGGTGATATCGTGATTTCAAGTCTATCTTGGTGAAGTAACAAGCATTGCCTGACTGATCCAGTAAGTCCTCCATTCTTGGAATGGGAAATGTGTATCTTATGGTGATATTTTTTATGGCCCTATTGTTTGTACATAACCTCCATTTTCCATCTTTCTTGGGTGCTAGGAATGATGGGACAACACATGGGCTAAGGCTCTTTTGAATCAGTCCTTTTTCTAATAGTTCATTGACTTGTTTTGTAATCTCTGCATGCTGAGCATGTGTCATCTTATAGGGAGCCTTACTAGGTAAGGAGTAACTAGGTATTAGGTCTATTTGATGACTAATATCTCTTAAGGGAGGGAGGCTTGTGGGTAGGTCACTAGTAGTGACGTCACTATATTTATTTAACAATATCTTAACTTCATTTGGTATGGGATCCTCATCATCAAATCTTATGCTATCCTTGGGCTTATAAATTAGGACAAAAGCTTCAGTCTTAGGTTCCTTAAACACTTGTAACATTTCCTTTTCACCTAAGGTGATAACAGTAGGTTATTTTTCTATTTTAGCATCAGGCAAGGGCTTCATGGTAAAATTTTCCCCATTCTTGGTTATAGAGTAGGTGTTCTTCCTACAATAATGTGTGGAATCCACATCATATTTCCAAAGTCTACCTAGTAAGATGTGGGAAGCATTCATTTCCACTACATCATAAAGTATTTTATATTTGAAATCTGCTATAGAAAATTCTACCCATGCTTGTTCAGTTACTAACGTTGGTTGACCTTTGGTTAGCCAAGAGACATGGTAGGGAAAGGGGTGTGGTTTCTTAGGTAGATTTATTTTTTGAACCATTTGAAAAGACAAATTTTTAGTTGAACCAGAATCTATCAGTAGATTACATACATTTCCATGACAATTGATTTTTATCCTGAAGAGGTTCTTCCTTTGAGGTGGTTCTCAGTTTTGCGACACTTGTACGAATAATTTCCTCATCATTAGACATGCTCCTTCCTCTAGTTATAGATCCCTTGGGTTGGTGTTGTCCTCTTTCTTATCCTTTTGAATGAGTTGTGTCCTCCTTTCCCCCTAATTTTTGTTATTTCTTTTATCAGGGCATCTCCCTGCATGGTGTTCAAGTTTGTTGCAGTAGTAACATTTTAAAGGTCCATTACCTCTTCCTGCATTTTTTCTCCCTCTATTGAAGGTTCTCCTTCCTTTGAAGTTTCCTCTGAAATTGGATTCACCATTTTCTTTATCTCCTTGGGCTTAGTCAAGGGTCTTGTTGTTGCTGCCACTCTATTTTCCTCTATTCCAAGAGGTTCCTTTTCCTCTAAAATTCTTTCCACCATCATTGCTCTTTCCCTTGCCAAAGTCTTGTTTCCTTTTCCATTTCTCCTCTACCTTGATTTCAATTAGATAACATTTGTTTACTGATGTAGGATAGTGTAGGCTAAGTTGTTCTTGAATGGACAATTTAATACCATTCATGTACCTTTATAACTTTTCATCCTCATTATCTGATGCATTAGTCTTCATACATAGTTTTAGGAACTCCTCAATGTATAAGCCTACATCCATGTCTTTCTTCTTTAGATTTTTCTTCCTTCTATGGAGTTGTACCCCATAATATTCACCCTCTCTATTTGGATGAAATTACACCAAGTTAGGGATGCTTCCTTCAACTTTTATTTTTCCATCTTTACTCTCTGCTTCTCAAAAATGCCTTCACACTCAAAGAAGCTTATGAAAGTGTCAATCCAACCTAAGGCCAAATCTGCATTCATCTTCCCACAAAAATTTGGTAAGTCCAACTTCTCATCCATGGTTCTTCTCCCCGTAGAATTTAGGGAATCTATGAGAGGTATTTGGTCTGTAGGGATGTTCTCATTCTAATCAGGAGTGTCATCTTCCTCTTCACTCCCTACTTCCCCATTAGACATGTCTTCTTTCCCCTTCTCTACTTTATTCTTGAGTTCTTGAAACCTCCTAGTCAGGGCTGCATTCACTCCCCTCTATTCTCTCACCACCCTTGCAAGTTATATGTTTGTAACCCTTGTAGGGGTTTCTTCATCCCCAGGAAAAGACATATCTTTTATACCATTTGATGCAAAGTGGGCAGCCAGAAGTCCAAAAAGAGACAAGTAGATGCTTCAAATCTTGAAACTCAAGAGATACACCACCAAGTCAAGTGTTCTAAAAGGGAAAAGTGGCACTACACTTATCACAATTTTAGAAATGAATTGATTTTGGGTTATCACAACCTATTCCCAACAAGGCAACCTAATCATTAGGTTCTAACAAGTCTTCAACACCAACTTCCAATAGTTGGCTACTAAGCACATATGCTAGAATTACTCAAATACCCCATAAAGTGACTCTAAGGACTAGGGATGGCCTATACTCTAGGATTTGGTCTATTTAGGTCCCTAAGACAAGGATTCAATGATCCTGTTCAACATGTGCAACCCTTTGAATATAGTTGCTTTGAAAACCCAACTTCTTGCTTATAGCCTTTTTAGTTAGGAAATTGGACTTAGTTTGAAATTATTCCATATAACCCTCTAAATAGAATAGGGATCCACATACCCTTTATGGCCAAAGGGATTATACCTCAAGCACCAAAACTTGGAAATGAAAGGAAAGCAGAATGACATCCAATCTTGACAAGACAATTAGGCCTAATTAGGTCTACACTTGCACTACAAGTGCTACTTACTTGTAGAAAATACCAAAACCAAGACTTGTCTCATGTGAGGGAATACATAAGGGTCTTACACACCAATTTTTAGGTCTTGGTGAATCTCAAAAAAAAAAATTATGTGGACTGTTCATAAATGCATCAAGATGCACACATAGACATGTACACCTAGGGCATCATGACAAACCTATCTCCCCACACTTTGTCAAACCCAACCTCTATATTCTTAAAGAGCATAATAAAAACATGATTTCCACCAAGGACCATTAGATTCCCATGGTGGAAACAAGAATTACTCACAATTTTGTGTGAAACCTTGATTTAGGGCCTAGAAACCAAGAAGGGAGAGTAAAAATGTGATAAATTTTGATGGAAAAAAGATTAGACCATGAGACCAAGTGAAAATGAAAGATAATACATAGGGATACCTTAATCTATCATCCTTTCCCTCCAATACTTCTATACCTATCCATACAAACTGACTGTTTTCAAAAATGCAGGAAAATTGGTTATTTTATCAATTCTCCTACCACCCGCCTATAAATCAATTCTCCTACCACCCACCTATAATGGATTTCATAGGCATTATCAATGGTTACATCTAGTTTTCAAACCAACTAGTCATTTGGGAATGGGTTTTACAAATTTTGACAAAAGTTGTCAAAGTTGCTTAAAAGTTCCTTGACAACTTTTTAGCAATTTTGCACTCTAAGTGACCAAACTTGCTCGACACCTATATCTTGTTTGTACTAAAAAATAAAAATATTTTTGAGTGTTTTATTAGTGCTTTGCATTTTGACCCCTTATAAGTTCTTTTTGAGCCTATTTTCCTAGATGAAATTCTGAAGTTTTTCATGGCTGTCAGGTGTTCATTACCCTTGTTTTAACATTTGAAGACTATTAGAGTAATAGTCTCTTGGGTTATTAATTAAATCATTATGATCTAATTACTAACTCACCTATTCACTCTAGTTTCTTAAGCTAACATTTGGTTTTCCCTTTTAGGGTTTCATGATTCCTTTTATAAGGATTCACCTCTTTGTTTTTTATAACAAAGTTTTTTCTCATCACATTGTAATCTTGAAACATATTGTTAATATATTGTTTTCTTGTGCATATGATGGCTCTGGCTTTTTGGCCTCCATAGTTTTCTCTTATCTTCTGTTCTTCACTTCTTCCATGTAACAGGTTATGCATGTAGGTGTTCTTGCGAGAATAGGGTTTTTCCTATTCTAACATGGTATTAGAGCCATTCTACTGCTGCTTGTTCGAGTTCTTTTGAAGCTATAGATCAAGCATCCTTTTTTCTACTTTTTTCTATTATTTTTATTGGATCTGCGGAGTCTCATTTTTTTGGTGCACTTTGGGCAAAAACCGACCTCACGGTTGTGTCCAGAAGGCCCAAAAACCCTAGAATCCATATAAAACATGACCTATTTGGCCTCTAGGGCATCTGGGAGAAATTTTTATGGAAAGAGGGCTATACGAACCTGGCATGCTTTTTGAGGCACGAGATGCCAAGATTTGAGTGCAGAAGGTAGGAAGGTGGTTTTTTTCTACATAGGTGGTTTTGACTGCTTAGTGGGTGGTTTTCAGTGTCGTAAGGGGTTTTTTGAGAAATTTTTGGAGCTTTTTGACCCTCCCTCACTGTTTTCGCTCTATTTGGAGCATATTGAGGTATTTTTCTGACTTCTTTATATTGTCAGAAAGCTCTTTCCAAGATCTTTTCGACGATGGAGGTTGGGGTTTTGGGTTCTGCCATTTTGATAGTGTTTTTTTTACTGTCAAAGTCTGATATTTGGTTTTTCCTTTCGGGAGCCATATCTTGCTCATCCAGACTCTATTTTTGGCAAACCAGATATCGTCGGAAAGCTAGTTCAGTGAGATTTTCAGTTGCAGGGGTCTTTTTTCTAGATTTTGTTCTAGGTTCTCTCTCCTTTGAGTTTTTCTCTTTCACACTTTGGCAGATTACTTGGGTTCTATAGGTCCTGGGATCTCTTCTTCTGACCTTCTGGCTCACTCCTCTTTCTGAATTCTGAGCATTGTATGCTTCTCTTCTATAGCATTCTATTTTCTATAAATGCACTGAGATAAAGTGCCTACTTTTGCATATCTGGGATTTCAAGAATCTTATTTTTGTTTGTACTCACACTCAGTTATAAAGTGCCATAAGGGGTTATGATGTTTTGTCATTTTGTGCTCATCCACCTTTGTCAAGTGAGCGTACCTTCCATGACATTAGCCCATGCTGTGTGTCGGTGACACCACCCTTTATCCTGTGCTTGTACTTCTATTGCACTATTGGTGTTCCTGATTCTTCTTTCTGTAGATGTTTCTAGCATTGCATTCCAGTGTTCCTGTCACTTCTCCCTATTCAGAATTATGGGGGGGTTCACCTGTTGGTTCTATTGCTTCCTGGGTTCGATTGATTAGCTCTTCAAACTTTGTCTTCTCTACCTAGTCATGTACTTTTTAGTGGGAGTTCCAGCAGTTACTTCTGACAGTGTTTACAGCTTCATGCTTCGGAGATGCTTCTTTCTCATTCTTGTTCCTTTCTTTGGAACTTTCCCTAGATTGGAGGCTTTGTTTCCTTCATCTAGTTTATTTCTTGTATTGGGTACCTGATCAGGCCTTGTTGTCAGGACCCTTCTTTCCTACTTTCTATAGTAGTCTCCTAGGTCTTGCTTCTCCCTAAGCTTATCTTAAGGGGGGGTGTTAGAGTAATAGTCTCTTGGGTTATTAATTAAATCATTATGATGTAATTACTAACTCACCTATTCACTCTAGTTGTTTAAGATAACCTTAGGTTTTCCCTTTTAGGGTTTCATGATTCCTTTTATAAGGATTCACCTCTTTGTTTTTCATAATAGAGTTTTTTCTCATCACATTGTAATCTTGAAACATATTGTTAATATATTGTTTTCTTGTGCATATGATGGCTCTGGCTTTTTGGCCTCCATAGTTTTCTCTTATCTTCTATTCTTCACTTCTTCCATGTAATAGGTTATGCATGCAGGTGTTCTTGGGAGAATAGGGTTTTTCCTATTCTAACATCCTAGGTCATCAGATTCGAGTTCCATATTGTTTTGTGATGTCATGTTTTGAGCACTTGTCTAAATCTACACTTTTTCCAAAGTGTCAGTTTACTGTAGAAGGCCTAGTTTGCATTTGAATAACTTACGTCCTATTGAGATTCATAGCCCGCTACTTTGGTAATGTTTATTATGTATATCAAAGAGTTTATGTTTCAAATCTAAGGCCATTTTGAGTTCGTTTGATAGGTGTTCGGATCCCCTAAAGTTGGTTTCCCAACTTTGTCTTGTATCTTTGTTCTGCCCAGAAATCTAAATGGCCTTGTTTGACCAATTATAACTTTTGACCATTTGACCCAATTGAGAAGATTCCTTTTTTGATGTGTTCTAGAGGTCAATTAATTCTTGTGTATCCATCTTCAGGTCATGACAAGTCCATTTGGTCAATTTTCTAAGCCCATTTCATTTGGATTTGCTATCAGTGTGCCAAACTGTGAAAATGCAGTTTTCCAAGTAGCCAACTTTGAGCTTCCGCTATTTGTAGCCAGTTCAATATTTTGAAGAATGGATTACTCCCCTGCATTGTAAACCTGGAAGTGTACCCCCTTGGAAATTTTCAGACCTTGGCCAATCCATTTGACCACCTTGCCCAGTCGTTTTCAAATAAGAATTCTACATTTATTACCGTGTTTAGGTTCAAAAGGTGTCTAAGTACTGACTTTGCAAATTAATATCGGTTGATCAATTCATCATCAGAGCTAGCTAATTGAATTTTTGTATTCCCTATGTAAAATTAAATCTATGTCTAAGGTTTCCAATCTTGAGATGTACATTTGGTGGGTTTGTGAAGGAAAATCCAAAAGCAATTTCTGCACATTACCAATGCTAGACATAATTGATTTTGCAGAATTGCTATTTTCAGTGGATTTTAGTTTCATATCAGAGGGTTATCTTGGGATACCAATTATGGATTTATATTCTTTGAATTTGAATGTACTTCTTGGATTAGTGGTTGAGTTTCAGGGCATGGCTTCTCTATCAGTTTTTGAGGCTAGTTCTTGAGGCCATTTGCTATTTGCTAGACCAGTCTGTAAGGGTACAAAAAGTTTGATTCTAAGTGATCATCGATTCAATGATCTATGATCCAATCTCACTAATGACCATATTTGGGTGATTTGAAGTTGAAAATTATTTTTAAGCTATTGAGGTTCAGTCCATGAACTCAGGGACCCGGGTTTTATTATTGAGGTTAAGTCCTTACTACTTGCAAGTTCTAAAGTATGTTATTATTATTTAAGTCATTCTGATTTAAGTGATGATACTTATGGACACCTAAGATGTTTGAAGCCGATTGTCAAAGTCATGCAACAGTTGCCAAACAATACAAAACAATGGGGAAGCATACACAAGGCATCCCAGAGCTAGACTTCATAGTATAGATAAATATTTGAAAGTTGATAACTATAGAGGAGTTGATGTTCATTCTGATCCATGTAGAGGTTATCCTTTTGAAAGAATTGAGTGATATAATGGACATGATAGGGAGGGTTTTGAGTTTGACCACTGACTTAGTATCTTGCAACTAAAATGTAGGAGGCTTGCACTTGAATGTAACCATGAGCTGATGCAAAGGGTGGAAATGCACTTACGATGAAGATGAAAACAAGAACTGATATCCATGCTAATAAATTCCATGGGAAGTCAGTGTTTGAAATTCAAAACCCAGTGCTAATTAAGGTAAGTAAATCATTTTTAAAGCGAAAGAAAAAAGCCAACCCTGGATTGGACAGAAAGCACATGTTCTGAAAATGGGAGAAGTTTCCTGTGCATGTTTCTCCATGAGTTGCACGCAGTTATAAAAAGTTTATGCAATGGTATAAAATGGATGCAGTTACCATGTGGATTTAGAGATAAAGGACATGAAGTATTGGAAATTAAAGGAACTCTGCGTGTGAGTGTAAGGATTCAATGCTAGTAATTAGAGGTAGGCTGCACAATAAAAATGTGAACCCTTAAAACTAATGCAAGTGGCAAGAGTAAAGAAATGCATAGCCAGGCAATATATACATGAAAGCCAGCACATATCATGGGCATTAAAAACAAAACCAACACCAATATATTTGCAAAGTGTGATTGCTATTGCCAGATGAGTGGAAGTCCACACAACATTCAAGGTGGGCATTTCAAACTTTTAAAAAACAACAATGTTGGAGGATAGAGACATGGAAGCCTGCGCAACAATGCAAGTAAAATGTTTTTTCACAATTCCAATGCAAAGTGAGGAAGGAAGTTTGCGCGGGAAAACATGGAGATAAATTCTTTAATTAAATGCAATTTGCAGATGTAAGACTTACTAGAGTCCACACTGGGTAAAGAGATGGAGGGATTGCACAAAGTTTGAAGGGTTTTAAACAAAAAATAAAAAATATCAAACAACCAATGCATTTAGAGTTCTGCGCAGGCGAATAAAGAAAGACTTTGGAAAAACTTATTAACAAAGCATAAAAACTTAAGGAAAATGGAGAGGTCAGCGCTGGTGAAAGAATTTTAAGACCCAGTGCATAGTGAAAAAGAGTTTTAAAACATTGCAAAGAAGAAAGCTCATGCGATGCATAAAGGAGATGGAAACATTATACATACCCACGCCAAATGGACACCAGCAAGTAAGGTAAATGTCTACATTGAAGGCAAGAAGATTGCGCAGGACATGGATTGTAAACATTAAAGATCCACTTCATGTTTTGTTTCATGAATATGGAAAGAAAATCCCACGTGGCATATAAGATAACAGATTTATGCAAAACCCAAGGATAGCATATCGCACAGTGGAGGTGTTGCTTTGAAAATAAAAAATGGAAACTAAAATAGAATGCAAAAGGAGTTGTCTAGACAAAGCAAACAGTCCAGGCAAATGTGAAGAGGTGCCAACATTTTCTAATAGGAGAAGTCTGCTACAATCAAATAAGAATTGATACACCAAGTGGCATTAATGCAACACTTTGAAAGTGGAATCCTGGTGCATATAAATAGAGTAAAATCTGTGCATGGATTTTGAAGCAGCAGCCAGTGCGTTACCTGTGTAATGCATTTGTGTTTGCAATGAAATGTAAAGAAATCCATGTGTAGAAAGGTGGAAATGGAGAATTCGGCACTATTTTAGCAGAAGAACCATGCCAGGATTACACCAAAGAGCCTGCGTGAATATTGAAAGGAGTCGACGCCCAACAACAAAGGAAATCCAGCGCCAATTTAGTGGAAGGGAGAGCTCTTTTCTAATGGAAAAGCCACCATCTATTTCAAATAGAGGCCACACCAGGTAAGGAAACAAGGGAGGATTCAATACGCTATTTCAATGGAATCCAACACCCAAATTGAATGGAGGATCTGTCTGTTGTTCAAGGGCAAAAGCAATGTATGATTTGGGATGAGCAGCGCAGCATGGTGAATGGAGATTTAAAAAAAATTAGTGAAATTCATGTATCCCACAGTTGTTGGCCAAGGGGTTTTTTTTCTATTTTTATACTACAGCGCATAGTTGTATTGTAAATAAAGAGCCAAGAGGCCCCTTGGTTGGAGGACTTAATGCGCGGTGGGCCACCAGTATTTTGAGCACTCAAATCAACAATGCTTTAAAAACCTTCAATAATTAATCCCACATTGATGTTGCAGGGCAACTTCAAGATGTTTATAACCAAATGGCAGAACATATGAGTTTGAAGATGAAGCCCAGAGGCTCTACACGCGTGTGCTCCCAAGAGGCAAAATGATGCATTGGGAAGCATGCCCAGGTGATGGAAACCATATTTTGGCGGGGCCCGTAGAGCTGATGTGGTAGATGAGTTGGCGAGGAAAGCTGCAGGTAGGTAGAAAACTTTGATTAGTGATTTAGGGGGGCAATTTTTATCCAAAATATGAAGCATCATATATCACTAGAAAGGTCTCGGAATGAGGATTCTGATTCTGTGAACCATTTGAGTGTAGATAATATCAAATTTTTGTAGTGACAGAGGGAAGAAATTACAGATATTTTTGGGGACAGACAGGTGTCGGTGATTGGATTGTTTTTACTTTGTCTTATATCTATTTTTTTCTCCATTTGTAATAGGGATGGAAAAATCGAAATTGCGAGGCAGGCTTTTGAATTGTGTCTAAGTTTTAAGTTTTTACTCAATTTGAATGTATTGAAATCAAGATACTATTAATGAAATATAATGGAATTTCCAGTTTTTTATCATTGATGTCTTTTTGCATTTACATTCAGCTCTTATATGTTTAATTTGTAAAGCATTTTAAATGTACTAGTTATAAGGTAACTGTGTTGTTATTTTTGATTTACTTCCAAGGAGGCTTTAAATCTTACAAATAGTTCCAGAGGGTTAGGGTTTTATGCAGGAATTTGATACAGAGGTATGAGAGTGAAAGGATAGTTTGTAAGGCATTCTATCTAAGATTTTTTTTGTGTTTTAATTAATTATCTTCAGTGAAAGTATGTTTTGTTGCGACTCTATGGCCCAGGATTAGGCACTGATCAAGTTATGATAAGTAGTTGTTATCATCAAATCAATCAAATATTGAATAATCTTTTACTTTCTATTATTTACAATACACATGTCTAGCTAAGTGTATTGAGAAATACATTTCATCATGGTGATTCCTTAAAGAGAGAATTCAAAGGTTAACCTTGCTAAGCCAAGTGGCCTAAAAATAAGAAGGATTAAGAATCCTTGATCCACTATAAGATTTCCTATGAATCAGTGAATCTGAAGATAGGTGCACTCACCTAAGTTTGTGGAACTCGAAGTGTAGAAGGAATAAATCCTTTTTAATTATCCATTTCCATGTACGAATCTGAATTAGGAATCTAAGAGTCAAGCATTTACTGTTGTATATTGATTCTACAATAAAAAGTGCTAACAAATTGGCAACTTTGCTCGGGATAGAGATTACAAAATCTTGTTGAAACTTTCAGAATATCTCTGGTTTTAAAAGTTACAAATCAAATTACCTCAAAAATTGTAAACTGCTGGAGATGTGAAGGTTAAAAGCTCAGAGGAGCTAATAATTTGTTTCTTGATTTCTGGACCAAATTGTGAATCTTAATCCCATACTTGTTGTGGGTGACGACTCTATTAAATCTGGAGAATCCTAATTGTTTTGTGCCATTGTAAAAATTGATATTAGTTGTTATGTGAAGTTTAAGATTAGGAGGTTTAAGATGTATGTTTCCTTTCTTGGCTGAATCAATACCAGATTTTGATTATTAGAAACAGTGTCAAGAGATGAATCTGAAATTTGTTTAAGATCTTTGAGAAAGGTATCCTGGATAGTGTGGTTTTAATTTACTACGAAAGGAAGAAAAAGATTATTTGACTTTGCTGATTAGAATGAACCCAGAATTAAATGTGATTTCCAAATAGCTCTCATTGTTTGATATTTGTCCTCTGCAAGGAGGTGGTGACTCTATGAAAGAAGAACCGGATAGAGCTACAAAAGAGGCTCTAGATCTGCCCCATGTTTCCTATCAAGAAGAAAAGAGAACAATAGCTGCAATTATTGTCTAGGTAATCCTCTATTTTTATAAGAAAGAAAAAGGCCCTTATAAAGTGAAGAAGTCACTAATAAAGAGGGAAAGTAAATCTGAAAGTTTCCATACTTCTTGTTTTTAAAAGTTCAGTTGCAATAATCAGAAGTATGTTGTGGTTGTGTAAGGAAAATAACTACATAAAGTCAGATAAAAGTTCTATCATAGAATAAGTTGTGTACTAAAGTAAATGGTCTGATGGAGAATCTTTTTTCCATGGATTGATATAATTTTTCTATATCTGAGATTTATCAGTCAGAGCTTGAGAAATCTAATAGAGATATTGCATTGAGAGAGCAATGAATCCAAGAGAAAACCCTGTTAATTTTAAGATATGAGATAGGGGAGAGAAAGAAAGAATCATACTATGTGTTTTATAAAAGGTTTCATGATGCAGTTGACAAGCTTATAGCATCTGTTGAGTTTCCAGAATTAGAATGGATTGAGTTGTTTTTAGAACTTTGTGTTCCCGAATCAGCAAATTGGTCATTATCCCTTAAAGATGAAAAAATTAAGCGTACGATAGAGTGAATAGATTCAATTGTGAAATCTATACTTGGAAGTGTAGAGGATGCTAAATCTATTTCTTATGATGATGATGCTAAATCTTATTATGTTGATGATGAAGTAGATGAATAGAAGGATGATGAAGATGAATCTTTGGTGAACAATTTTTGCTTTCAGTCTGTAGATTTATCTTCTATTGAGTGCAATAATGCAGACTTCTTGTCTCAATTTAAGGAAGATTTTGGTGAGAAACAAGAGGATGACTATTATGTAGATAGAAGTTGTTTTGGTTATTCCTTTGTACAAGAAGACATGAGCCACAAAGTTTCAGTCCTTGTTTCTGATAAGGAAGATTTCACTCAATCCATGCTTTTGTCACATAGGGATATCCAAGAAGATATTTGTGAGGAGGATGAAGACTTGTCAAGTGTTGAGAATGATGGTTGTTCAAATAGTAATGATGGTGATTCATAATTTTCTCTCTTTGATGATGATTATGATTTAGAAATTGATGGTGGGTTTAATAAAGTTTTTAATCCACTTTTTGATGACAAGGAAGATATGGATTAGCCAACACTCTGCCATAATACTTTTGAGAAGGTATCTCATGTCTTTTCTAATCCACTATTTGAAGAAACCATTGAGAATCTAGATAGTTTGAATGCTATATTAGATTATGAAACATGTGATTATGGTGACAAGGGTAAAAAATTTGATTCAAATCCCTTCTATTATGATCAATTTTTCTCCAATGATGATCATGAAATTTCTTGTACCGAGGGTTTCATGCATATGGCGTCGTGTCTATGTCTTTGCTCTGAGATTTCCATCTATCATACCGCATTTACTGTGGGATTTTTGCATTAGGGTTAGCTTTTAGTATGGCTCTGGCCAACTTCAGCCAGTTGATGCTGGTGCGTGAGTTGAAGCTTCAGAAAGCCATGGTGCCTCCTCTGAACAAACGTCCTCGCAAGTTTGACCCGAAGGTGTTTCATGAGGTAACCCTGATATTGTTCTTAATCTGCAAGAATTTGATTATGCATGTGAATGGTTAGAAAAGCATACTTTGATTAGATATTTTGTGGGTCGTACTCCTCCTAAAAGTATCCTCAAAGATTGGGTAAACAAGAGCTAGACCCCTCATGGGGTCCACCTTGACAGTGTGCAAAACCTTACCAAAGGTTTTTTCCTTTTCCATTTTGCTAACCCTTCCCAGGTAGAAGTGGTATTTAGCTGCGGGCCTTGGACTGTTAGGTCATCCCTGCTTATTTTTTAGAGATGCTCTCAAGAATTCACAATCTTAGATGACAAGAAACTTAGGGTTCCTGTTTGGGTTGAGTTTCCTGGTCTCCCTTTGCCATGCTAACCATTTATTGAGTCCATGTCTAAAACCCTTGGTAAGGTCATTGTCATTGAACATGACAAATTTTTCAATGCCCATCCCCAGAAGTGTGTCTATGTTGAGGTCGACCTTTCTAGGCACCTCAACGACACTGTTGAAATCTAGATTAGTCCTCTCACCATTTCTCAAAAAGTGCTCTATTTGAACCTTACCAACACCTGTTATCAGTGTCAATCGGCAGAACACAAGATTAAGGATTTCCCGCTAGCTACCCCTCGGGTAAAGACATCACCAAAGGAAGCACCGGCCAAAAATATGAAAGCTAAAAAAAAAGAAGAATGGACTACAGTTTTGTGAAAAGGCAAGAATGCCTCAAGCTCCAAGATGACGCAAGCCACTTCCATTGTTGTGTCATCTCTGGAACCTTCGGTTGGAAAATCTCTTCCTTCCAATGATGCACCACCACCGCTTATTTCAAACCCTATTATCCAGGGGAAAAGCTCTGTCGTGAATCCTTCCATTCCAGAAGTGGTGCTCGTGCTGCCAGTGGTTTCTTCAGTTTCCTCCAGGTCTTTGCATCAGTCTCGCAGTCTTGATGGACACACGGATGACCCAGATAATTGGTTTACCTCTTCTAGAGATTTACTCCCCAACTTTGGCTCTGTACCAGCCTTCTTGCAAAATAGTTTCTCCTCTCTTGGGGAAGAGGAAACCATGCAAGAGTTTTTATGAGTTTTTTGTCCTGGAATGTGCGAGGTCTAACTGACCTCTCTAGAAAGTACTATGTTTGTGATACCCATCATAGACTTCATAGTCTGGACATGTTATGTTTATAGGAGGTTAAAATTTCTAGGTTCCTTCTTAACTCTGCCTGTCGTATCATATGGCCGAATGACATTGTCTTTTCTTCTTAGCATGAAGCTGGTAAAGGTAGTGTCATTACTATTCTGTCACCTCACCTTCATTCTTCGGTTATTGCTCATGGATCTAATCCAATGCAGCGTGTCACTTGGATTTTTCTATCTTTTCATAATCACTCTTTTGGTATCATTAATTTTTATGCCCCCAATGATGCTATCGAAAGATCTCAACTTTGGTGCTGGCTTGCAGACAATTTGTCTCCTGCTACTTGGGTTATGTGTGGGGATTTTAATATGGTTGAGCTGGCCTCTGACAAGGAAGGGATTACACCTTTTCAATAGACAACTGGGGAGAGAGAAGCTTGGTACCACATGCGCAATAAATTGGGCCTTTTTGATCCCAATGCTAACCGCCACCAGCAGGGTGGGGTTTGGCATACTTGGTCTAATTTCAGAGTTGGCTCTAACCACATATTTAAGAGGCTAGATCATGCTATGATAATGACTCAATCCTTTTTCTCTTTTTTCTGAAGATCGAGGCCTACCTATCATTCCTCTGATAGATGTGACCCTATTAGATCACTTCCCCATTTATTTTTCCATCACTTGGCAGTCCTTTGCCATAAGGGCTGCCCAGACACAGTTTTATCTCAACATGTCTGTGTTGACACATGCCTCCACTATTGCTCACATTCTTCAAGTTTGGAATTTAGAGCCTTAGCCCCATAATCATCTTGGTTGGATTCAATGGTGGAATGATGCCATCACCCGTACTACAAGATTTCTTTGCATTTACAGCCGTCAGTTAGATTGCTACAGGAAGTGTGATTATGAAGCTAAAACTAAGGCTCTTCACAATGTTGTTGATTCGCTTGCATTGAAATCCTCTTATTCTAAACTCCAGCTTAAGCTAGCCCAACTCTGACATTAGAAGAAAATTTTTGATGCCTATGCTACTCGTGGAGCTCAAATCAAAGCTTGCCTCCACTGGTTGGAGGTGGGCGATAAAGGCTCTAAGGAGTTTTTTCATGCTCTCAAAGCCCAACATACCAATGTTGGTATTCAAAAGATTAAACAAGGATCTAAAACCCTTACTAAGCTTCTGGCCATTCTTCAGGCTTTTGTTTAGCATTATGAACAAGTGTTTACATCACAGGGTAATTTTGTTGTGCAAGAAGAGGCTCTTAAGGCTTTTATTTTTGTTACTCCAAACCATATAGCGGTCAAGCAGCATGCCTTTTGTAAGAAATTACTTACCATCTCTGACCTTAGAGAAGAAAATTTTTCTATGGCCAATGATAAATCTCTAGGATGTGATGGCTTCCCCTGTGAGTTCTACAAACACCTTTGGGATGCTGTTGGTCCTGACCCCCATTTTTTCATAGGCAAGGGGAACACTGCAAAATAGGTACTTTACCCTCTCCTTTGAAATGCCACGCCAGCGTCGACAATTTTTTTTTTGCAAAATGTTAAAAAAAAAGTCTGATTTTTGTTTCTGTTTTTGAGTAGATGATAGATTAAGATGTCTAATTTTTATTTCCATTTTTTGTTTGCATATCAGCTTTCTGTTTATCACATGTTGAGGGTTACAACTAACAATCACTAACTATACCCCTGTAACCAGTCACTGTCACTACACCAGTCAAATCCTTGGTGTTCTCAGTGACAAAGGCAATGAAAAGATAATATAACCAAGTAAAAACAAATGAAAAGAGACATTCCTACATTCCAAATGAAGCCAATATCACATTAAAATCAAATACAATAGTTTTTTCTTGTTTGACTATATTCGTAGGCCAGTGGAATACACAGTTTGCAAAGAAAATTTGATTTTATTGATTCAAACTATTACAAAATTGATCCATCTCAGATCAACACATCCCTACTTCGTGGATATCCATCTCAAGAGACACTAACTCTCCAAATACCCAAGAGTAACCATTCAAATAACTCTAACTGTCACATAACAGTCTGATTGTTAGTGAAAAAATACAAGAAATAGTTATCAAGTTGACAACAAAAGTTGTCAACTCGACCACACAACACCCTTTGCCCATTCTAAATACTCATAAAAGGTTTAGAGACAACCTAAGAAATATAACTTAACCTATAACCCCTACTAACCCCAACTAACCCCAATTAAGCCCTACTTGGCTTATATTGCCAATATAGGTAATTTACAAGACTTTGCACTCTTAGTTCTCTTAACAATATTTAGAGGCTTCTATAGCCTTATTACATCATTATAGACCCTTATAGGTCATCTTCCCAATCCACTAACCTAGGATCAATCCATAATCTATAATAATAGACTGCCTGCAAATAAATGAATAACTCTTAAAAAATGATGACAAAAACCACATATCTTCCATTCTGAGTTTCTTCAACATAGCATAAATAGTGTGCATGGTTTATGAACTGAAAACAAAATTTCTTCAATATTTTAATTTTATTATAATTACTATGAATGAACAAGATAATCAACTAAGCAAAATTCTATGTTGGAATGATAGTGCAATAATTATCGATATAGCGTCGATGGCTTTGGTCAATGCGCGTATGTGTCAATGTGGTGTTGGCTCTTGTGTCTTGAAGACATCACACACAACAAGTAATCCTGGGCGTCAATTTTGGGGTTGTCCAAATAAGAAAAAGGTATGGATATGGAAGTTTTTTGTCTCCTTCCCCACTTTCTGTGGAATTAAAAAATGACTTTACTTCCACCTTGATTGAAGAAACAATTGAAACAATAAAACTTAATTGCTATGACATTGTGACATATGCAGCTTCTTTGACTCAATCTGATATGGTTGATAGATATGGTTCTGGTTATCATCTGCTCAAGAAATTAGGATTTAATAGGAAAGGATGTGGTAAATATGAACAAGGTATAAAAGTACCTTTGGACAATGAAATTTATGATTATACATATGGATTGGGGTTCAATCCTTACAAACAATCATCGAATTTTCCTCTCAATGTTAATCATATCTACGGTGGACATTTGAAGTTGGTTAACCCGCTCCTCCTCGATGTGGATCAAAAACCTATCTTGGATGTTTTCACTGAAGATCAAGCCTTAGAGGATTTTTTAGGAGATTATGAGGATGTACCTATGTTTTATCATAAAAGACGAAAGCCCTATTATCTTAATACAGAAGCTTATTTTGGAGAACATGATGAACAAGATATTTCTCCTTTACCAATGGATTCTCTAATACAAAGTAATTTTCTAATAACTGAGACTACTGAGGTTCAAGTGGATGCAAATGACTTTGAGAAGATGATAAAAATTAGGAAGTGTTTGAATCAAGATGAATGTGATCAGTTGGTTTCCCTTTTACTTGAATTGAAGGATATTTTTTCTTGGAAATATTCAAATATACCTGGTATAGATCCTAAGATTGTTACTCATAATATTGTTCTCAAACCAAATGCTAAACCTGTGAAGTAGAAAATCAGAAAAATGAATCCAGGAATTGCCTTATTAGTTAAGGCTGAACCTGAAAAGCTATTGGATGCTAGATTAATCCACTCTATTGATTACTCAGATTGGATTTCAAACATTGTGGCCATTTCAAAATGAGAAAGTATGGTAAAAATGTGTACTGAGTTCTGAGATTTAAATAACGCATCCTTAAAAGATGATTTCCTGTACCTAATATTGATATGAGTGTGGATTCAATAGCGGGTCATGCTCTATTATCTTTCATGGAAGACTTTTTGGGCTATAATCAAACCTTTATTCCTACTGAAGATCAACTTAAGACCACATTTATAACACCTTGGGGAATATTTTGTTGGGTCATGATGCCTTTTGGAGACCAATGCCCTTCTAAGCCGACCTGTGAATTGGGAATCCAGAAGAGATGCAGTGCCTGACAAGAATTTTCCAAGCCTCATCACCAGTAAGAGCATGGATAATCCACTTCGCACAAAGAGCACAACCCTGTCTCTGAGTGGAGAAAAGGCCAAGGCCTCTAGAATCACGAGGAAGGTAAAAAAACTCCCAGACAACCCTATGAAACCCATGGCCGTCAGCACCAAAGGCCCAAAGAAAATTTTTGAGTAGACATTCTAGCTTGAGATAAGAAGCCTTAGAGGGAGCCCAACATGAGTAGTAGCCAACACTTTGGAGAAAATCTGAAATTTCCCAGCAAGGGAAAGAGGCTTGCAGATCCAATATTGCATCTTTTTTTCAATCTTGGCAATCACAGCATTCCATAAATCCACAGAGGAGCCATGGAAAGAAAAGGGAATACCCAGAAAGTGGAAAAATTCCCCATGCTGAACCCATTTCCAGCCAAAATTATTAAGCCAAGTAGGGGCTGGAAGAAAAGACTGTCTGAAATAAAGAGTTTTAGACCATTGGATAGAAGATCCAGAGGCTTGACAAAAGGTGTCCAGGCAGTGCAAGGAATTGGAGATGTTCTCCTCATCCTCAATAAGAGTGAGAAAGGAGTCATCAGCAAAGTGACCATTAACAAGCTAGAAAGAGGAATCAGGAAGGGAAATTCCATGAACCAAACCAGAGGAAACAAAGTTGGCAAGTAAATACCCAAAGCCTTCAGCAGCAAGCACATATAAGCCAGGAGCTAGTAGACAACCTTGACAGATGGATCTAAAAATCCCAAAAGTATCAGATTGAGACCCATTGATGGTAATGCACATAGAGGCATCACCAAAAAGCATTTCCATAGACTGCAGGAAGTGAGGACCGAACCCAAGAGCTTGAAGCTTAGCAAGAATAAAAGGCCAGTCAATGCAGTCATGGGCTTTAGCAAAATCAATTTTGAGGAATAGGGTAGCCTATTTAGATTGGTGAGCCCATTCCATCCCTTGCCAGACAACAATAATATTGTCAAGAATATACCTGGATTTAATAAAACTAGTTTGTTAAGGGCAGACAATAAGAGGAAGGAGATGCCTGATTTTAAGAGCTAACGCTTTGGCAATTATCTTGTAGGAGACGTTCAACATGGTGATGGGCCTCAAGTTGCAGATATCCTCTTGATCACTAGATTTAGGTGTGAAAGCTCGTTATGAAGTATTTCACCGTGGAGGGCCAGTTTGGTACCTTCTACAATTACCACATCCTTTTCTTAACCATCTAAGGCATAAGCTATTAATTTACATGCCTTTTTATCTTCTGCATTCCTTGGAGAATATTGTGGCCGCCATGAATGAGGTGATCTCTCTTGGTAAAAAACCTATTTACCTCCACCAGGGGATCATCTTCAGAATTTACCACTTCCACCATGCTCTTTTCCCTCCGCCCATCATGGAAATTAGCCAAAGTGCCCAAAAAATATGTTTCCCTTGGTCTCCTTCAACCAAGACATTCCCTCAACTTCTGGTTCTATCGAAGGCTCTACCCCAGCTGCCAGCCCTAAATCCTCTGAAACCCACCCTACCCCTATTTCATGCACGGGAAACAAGCATTACCTAACCCTTGATGATTCTCCCCAGCCTTCAAAAAAATGCAAAAAAATTTACATAAACCTTGAGTGCCCCTAGAATGCTGACCCACATCCCACTAGTACCTGCTAGTCCTCTTGGCATGCCAAGGAGAAAGGGAAATGAGCTATGAAGGAGTTATTCAATAAAGAGGATGTCTCGATTGAGTCTCCCAGTAGGGATGATAACTAGATGAATACTCATCATGAAGTGGAAAAGAATGCTAACAAGGACACTATGGCTAAAGTGGGAAAGGAAGATTTTTCCCCTAACACTATGACAGAAAACCTTAAAAGTGTTGTGGGTACTGGTCTAGTCAGAAAAATCAAGCTCTAGATTGAAAATCCAGAGAATACAATGGCTAAATTGAATGAGGACTTGGCCAACACAAATAGGAGGCTGGCGGATGTCAAAAAATTTGCTCTCAAGGTTATGCACACCTCTTCCACTACCCTCTACTTGTTGAATGAGAAGGCCTCTACTGGGAAGGATTATGTTGAAGGAAACCGGGAACTCTTCAAGTTTCTCAATGAGGAGTGGGCGGACCTGCTGCTATCAAAGTGCTTATGGGATGGCAAAGGATCTAGTTGATGGTGAAGTGTGGGTTGGGGTGTTGTTACACTGCGGACCCCAAGCCCAATATTTGGGTCAATTTCTTTAATTTTAGTTTTAAGCTTAAGACTTTAATTTTGTTAAATAGTCCTACATGGCTTTGTATTATTTTTTGGCTGATGGACTTTGATACTTTTTGTATCTGGGAAAGCTCTCGCTAATGGTTTAGCTTCTATGTTTTGGTTTTTTATAGAGGTAGATGATGGTTTACTTGTTTTATTCTATTGGCTTTATTGATTTAATATGCTATTAAGTCTATTTAGTCAGCTCACTGCTGTACCTTGGGTCAGCACCCTCTTGTTGCTACTTATATCAAAAAAATATGATTTGAGATATATTAGTACCTCATAATCAAAACATATGATTAAATTAATAAAACCATGAAAAAATGAAATATTAGATTAATACTACTAATTTCATTATTGTGTTAAACCATAATTTTATTACATGATAATAATCAAATACATAATCGATCTATCCAACTTTTAATATTATTACATCTCAATAGATTATCTCTATGTGTGTATGTGTACACATGTGTATATATATACAAGTCACACTGAAGATGCCAAATCTATCTATTATGTGCACAAATCAAACAATGAGCCTTGATGGAAAACTATTTACCACCCAACCACATGGAACCTTGAGGCCCACTCCCTCTAGGCTAGAATATAGATACAAGACCCCACACTACTCAAGAAAATGCATAACATAAAATGTCACAAAAAAGAATAATCACAAGGGCTCACAAGAAATTTAACATGGGATACATATGACATACCAACAGGAATAACACAAGATACCAACATAAGATATTAGAGGCAAGCCATAAGGAAAATTAAAGGGAAGCCTAAGACACATGTAGGAGAGTTTCATCACATAGTTCCCTACTATCCTGGGTTATCTTGGTAGTCTCTAACTAGACTTCGGCCCCCAGGTGAGAAATAATGTGGAACTAACAACATTCCATGAGGACAAGGAAGTTGATTTTCTAGATCAATGCCCAACAGCTGGTCATGCCTTCTCCAACTCATCCATGGTCCACACATGATTTCTCAAGGTTGTAGGAAAGGAAACTCAATTATCTAGATTAATGTTTTAACTCAATCTAATTCATTTATTATGTTATCACTTGATTAAAAATCCACAATGGATTACCCTTGTCTAACCACTTAGGACCCTAGCCCCCATTGTGAGCCACTCTCCTAGATATGCTCCTAGAAACCCTCATTTATGCTTCAAATAGAAATCAAAGCATAATCATTAAGGAATCTCAAAGGTTCGTCACATTAAAAAAGAATCAAAAAATAGAGTTTGGAACATATAATCTTAAAATCAATCCAAGGACTCATATATGTCTAACATACCAATAGGACATTATCATCGTTCATTTAAGCATCATGATAAAGATCTTTCAAGGAACCCTGTTGTTCCAATACTTAAATCAATATCCCATTAAATCTCATAACCATGTACGGCTCCACTTAAGAAAATAAATACCAAAGGTCACCAAAGGCTATAAATAAGTTGAAATATGATAAAATCTTATGAATTAGCTCCAATATCTAGTAATATCATCAAGACAACATAAAAAAAAAAAAAACAATCATAAACCATAAACTCCCCCAAATCAACATAGTACCCCTCTTACTCTTAAGTTGTAAATCCAAATTAAATTAATAACATATATAATACCTATGCCATGAAAACTATAAACCACCTATGTTAAAGGTGACTTGCACTCACAATTAAAATAAATCATAGAAGATGAAGAGTCCTTGTTAAAGATCAACAAAGAAAATAGAAAATGAATCTCACAATTCTTAACAAGAGACACTACTCTTGTTAGATTGTATGTTATTGTATTTTCCTAAAATGGAAGCGCTTCCATCTGGGTAGGTTTAGCACCCTAATTTAGCGCATTTACATGATATATTTGCATTTAGGATGCATCTACACTTGTTAATTCTTTGTTTATAGGTGAAATTAGCGTTAGGATCCTAAGGATTCTCCTTGATTTCCTTCTTCATGGATCTATTTTCTAAGTAGGACCTATGTATTTTTCCTCCTAGTCTTCATCAAATTTCTTCTAAGCCCGTGTGCCCTTTTCCAACACTTTGTTTTGTTTTCCCATCATCCTAGGTCTCTAGCCAACCTAGAAACCTCACTGGTACTCTAAGTTGACTAGCCTGGAACCTCATGTTAGGGTCGAGGTCAACCCTGAACTAGGTCAGGGTCAAAGTCAACCTTCACCTAGGTCAGGGTCGAGGTCAACCTTGACCTATGTCGGGTTTTGGTTCCTGCTTTCAAATTTGGATCATAGCGGGTGCCTAAAATCAAAATTGGCCCCTAGATCCGAATGCGAAAGGGTTTTTATTCAAAATTTAATTAATGCATTTCCTCCTTAGTTGGTTATTGTGATTGGACCATAATTCAAGGTGAAATTTGAATTAGGGGCCCTCACATTGCCCTAGGAGGCTTACCTTGAAATCTCTATATAAACACTCTCTTTTGCCTTCATTTGATATGATATGACGATGACATGCAAGAGGATGATATAGGAGGAGAAGATATGATTAATCCTTGATGCAAGGAAGCATTTTGTGGACAAGTTATTTTGGACATTCATTGGAGCAAGAAAGAATTCATCAATCCTTCCTTCTTTGATCTACTATTTTCAACAATCAAGCATTCAAAAGATACAATCAAGTGGGTAACAACTACAGATTATGATTTTATTAGGAGCACTTTAGCCTTGAGGGCTTGGTATGCTTTCTTTATCATATTCAAATCTATGCACTGCTCTCTCATTTCAATTCATGTTAGGGTTTTGATCTAGAGGATTAGATCTTGGCATTGCACATTCAAAGCTCTTCCTATGAGCAACAAACACACATTTTCTAGTACATCTGGCTATTCGTGGAGGTGGAAATTGCCAAAATAGGGGTTTGGCTAAGACACAACCCTATATAGCCATCCCAAAACACCATTTTCAAATATCTACAGTCACTTTTTTGGGAGTTGCAGAGCAGATTTAGATACCCTTTTCGGCAAACTTTTGGGATTCGCGAATAGAATTTCCATCGGAGCAGTGTAGGTCAAGGTCAACATAAAGGAGCACAATTGTGCCCCTGTATTTTAGTCAAGGTCAACCTGGCTCAGGAAACTAAAATATTTCTGGGTTTTCTCTGTCTTTGTGTTTGCATTCTAGATCTACTTGCGGAATTTCAAAAAACTTGATACAGACAACAGAAAATAGGTATTTCCAGATCTGCTATGTTATGAGGTATGTATTTCATTCTATCTGATTTCATTATTCTTTGCAAGAATTTCCGTATTTATATTCCTTTTCATTATAATTAAATGTATGTGGTTAATAGAGGCATTGGGTCTCTTTTATGGGCAAACCCCCATTGTTCTAAACCATATGCATATTTTCACACCATACATTTTGGTGAACCTGTTTACGACAACTCTTTCTTTTTGGTGTCAGATTTGCATTTTATGTTAGATCTTACATGCATATAAAACTATATTTCTTTTATGCTCTTGCATTTATATTTCAAAAATTTAAAATAAAAACAAAATTTCTTTAAAAATACAAAAAAAAATAACATTTCTCATTGTGTGTGTGTATTTGGGTACCTGATGAAAACAACACAAACACTCAGTAGGTCATTGCATTAGTTTAAATGGTTAGCTAAAATGTTAAAAACCACTAATATCGGCCTATTGCCTTCTAACTAAAAAGAGTGATTATTTTCATATTAGCCCTTAGAATATGCTACAAATCAGTGACCAATACTATTCTAGCATGAAGGATTTGATTCAAATTTAAAGTAAAAAGATGAAAAATCATGTATTTTAGCTCTAAAAGATGGATTTAAAACAATGTAAAAGCATGGAATAAAGAGTGGAATATGATTCTAAGAGTAATCCAACAACATAAAAATGTAATTTTGATCTAATGTGAAGGCTTATTTGCTCTCAAAATAGGCTTCTATTTATAGAAGAATGGGAGAGAGAGAGAGGGGGGACAAGGTTCATTTATGAATTAGAAGACTCATAAAT
>MU224297.1:3644150-3654886 GCA_018584345.1 Thuja plicata | reverse complement strand
TTTAGGATTAGGATTAGATTAGCATGGGTGAATGGGTTGAGAAGGGTTAGAACCCAGGGTAGAATTGGTTGAGATAGGTTAGGTTGGGGTTTAGGGGAATATTAATAAATGAAATAAACTTATTTAATTCATTTAGAAATATAGGAATTAATTATGAAATTGCTTTTTAATAATTAGGGGACTATAGCCATTTTAATTAATTTAAATAGGCTAGGGGAATGGGTTATTTTGCAAGTGGGTATTTGATTTAGGGATTTATTTAATTCCTTTATAATTAAATACCATAGCCATAATTGATTTTGATAATATTTGATTGGTCGAAATTGATTTGAATTATATGGCTATAATAATTAATATAATTTAGTGATAAAAATCACCTAGGATATTAAATTGATTTAACAAATTATGCCAAGCAGTAACAGGGTCATTTGGACATAATCAAGGGTATGATCACACTTAGGGAAAATAGGGTCCATAGTTAGAACAGACCAAATTCAGGTGGTTACATTTGCCCCTCTTTGAATTGAAGTGTGAGCAGCGCATTGATTCAAAGAAAGTTTTTGATTTTGACTTCAGAAAGATTGAGAATTTCATTCTTGGTTGTCGAATGAAATTTTGATGAGATCAATCTCGCACTTGATTGAACAAAACTAATAGAATTGATTTTGAACTTGGTTGTTGTCCAAAGATCAATAAAAGATTTTAAAAATACCAATTTTGAACTTGGTTGTCACTCAAAAATTGATAATACTGATTCTGAACTTGGTTGTCGTCCAAAATCCAATATGAAGCTGCCAGGAGCTTTAAAAATCTTTTAAAATGAGGAAACATAAGATATCTAGCTCATGAGAACCAAAGCTTTCTATCCAACAGTTCTGACTTAGTCAAGGAACTGTTATGCCCCTAGTTTGTTTGATAACGAAGTCATTTTGATGTTGTTTCAAGAAAAAAATTTAATTGATGATAGTGTGATCATGCCACCTTGGGAACGAAATTGAAGGAAAAGAAATAAAATCCCTTAGTTGAATAGAACATAACACTTGTAGGAAGTGATAAGGCCAGAAAGAGTGGAGTAGAAGACGGTGTGTGTTAAAAATAAACACATGATTATCAAATTAATTACATGAAAATATGAGTGATAAGGTTGATAAAATGATGTTTAGACCAAGATGTATGATGAAATGTGCAGTATTTACCAATGTGGTGAACAAATGAAGCATATTTACAATTTTTGAAAGTGTCACAAAAAATGACACTGTGCTGTTGAAAATGTCGTAGGCACCTTCGATTTAGTTCCCGATTGAGGAAAAAGACAACACAAATGATCATGTAGTTATCTGGGAGGAGTTTTGGAAACCCTAAATGTCTCAAAAGACCCATATAAGCCCCCAAATTGACCATTTCACTATTCATTTTTACATTTAGCTATAGCAAATCAGAGAGCTCTACAGAGAAAATGGTGGTCCCCATGAGGAAACATTGATTCGAGCTAAGCTGACGACACCAGCGACTAGCCGACTACCCACCACTGGTAAGTGCCCGAGAAACTACCTTGTGAAATTTGAATTTTTGAATTTCATGCATTTTTGTGCATTTTAGAGCCCTTAGAAGGTAGGATCGCATCCAGGATTCTGGATTGCATCCTGCAAAATGCACATCGCATCCAATTTTTCCTAGATTCTACGTCACATCTGGGTTTTTCCAGATCGCATCTAGTTCTTTAGATTTAGTCATGTTTTTAGCTAGAATCCATCAGGGAATTGTATCCTAGATTTCGGGGATCATACCCCGCATTTAGGATCACATCCTATTTTTCTAGGATCGCATCCCGTATGCGCAATTGCATCCTATATTTCCAGGATCGCATCTGGTAGAAGACTTAGGTTTTTAATTTTATTTGATCTGTTTGTGTCCTACAAACTTGAAATGACTTAGCAGAGCCATTTTTTGTAGATAGAATGCTGATGCTTTACTGTGTTGTCAAAAATCAGGCCCAGTTTGAGGTGGTCGCCTTTCAAGGCACTTATCCTGCATGAGTTCTGGCATAGTCTGGTTGACTATCAGATGATGAGCAGACTACCGTGATCTGATGTTGATTGTGGTCATTGATAGGTTTACCTGAGATTGGGGTAAACTAAGGGTTATTGACTACTCTGGCCAAGAGATGGCATTCGGAGCACAACACCTTCCACCTACCCACTAGTGAGATCACTGTGACAACAGAGGACATTTGGAGGATCTTGCATGTACCCATGGTTGGTCATGAGGTTTTCTTCGAGTCAAGAGCTGGCATGGTGATCGGGACTGCGCAAAGATTTTTCCAGGATGACAGCATAGATCGTAGATACCTGTCTTGGGACTATATGGTCGATCACTATGATCGATTAGCTGTATACTTGGCTAGATTGGTAGGTGGCATCCTTATGCCCGATAGAGGTCAATATAGTTTCTTGGTGGGTTGGGTCAGTATGGTGGAGTAGATGATTTTCCACCACCGACGATTTGCTTGGGAGAGCTGCATATTAGCTCACATGTACCGTGAGCTTCATGAGATTATATACCACCATACTCGCAGCATGACTATGGGTATACTAATTCTTCAGATATGGGCCTAGGAGCACATCCCTGTGACATGGATGATTTTTG
Organism: Thuja plicata; assembly: GCA_018584345.1. Classification (NCBI taxonomy): domain Eukaryota; kingdom Viridiplantae; phylum Streptophyta; class Pinopsida; order Cupressales; family Cupressaceae; genus Thuja; species Thuja plicata. The sequence goes on along the minus strand of MU224297.1, from coordinate 3,652,240 downwards.
ATAGGCAGAGGGCACCGGAGCAACCCTATGTGTACATGTACGTAGGTCTCTTACAGCAGCCCCACCTTGGCAAGGTTGAGTATTGGCGTCGATTATTCGATGATATGATAGAGGTTGTATGGCGAGCATACCTAGACTGTGAGGTATGGACTTCTGAGGCATGACAGGTGCCTTTTTTATGTTAGAGAAGATATTTGATTGGGTGCATGAGATATATTATTGAGTGCTTCTTGATCACCAGAGTCCTGAGGCAATATGGCCGATGATAGGGCCTCACAGAGGATGTGGCAGTATATGCTCATATCAGAGATGAGGTAGCCGAGTAGGGGTCACAGCTTACTTATGATACTGCCTCATAGATATCTGAGATATGGTGGCGATAGACTGGGACCCTCACCCAGATGTTGAGGATGTTGGAGTGTCAGATGGGTACACTATAGAGATGCTTCAGCCATTTCTATGATTCACAGTGCCTGAGGAGATCATTCCTCATATAGAGGAGCCACTGGATTATGAGCCCAAGGATTGACCTGTCAGGGGGAGAGGTGGAAAAGATAGAGCACCAGCGAGACATGGGGGCTATGATGGTGGTAGAGATGGCAGCAGAGGTGGCAGGTACCCTCCCTTAGATGATAGGCATGATGGTGATGACAGGGGGGGAGGTGGAGAGGCAATGGATACCGGCGGTTCGAGTGGCAGTGGGCAGAGATGGTAGAGATATAGATTTGTGACCCCAAAGAGAGATCCTGGCCTGTTACTTACTCCTGAGTAGTAGAGACAGCGGAGATAGAGAGTACAAGAGTAGGATCCTGGTAGAGATGAGGACCCTCTATTGAGGTGCGAGCAGGAGAGAGAGAGTAGCTCAGAGCTCAGATCATAACCTTGGAGGCTAGGGTTACCACTGCTGATGCACTTTTAGTAGATAGGGATAGACAGATTGAGCGGCTGAGAGCTGAGAGGGATACACAGGCCCAGACAGTTGTCCATCAGGGACAGAGGGCAACATACTATTATGCCTTGTATCACGCAGCAGTATCAGAGGGTCAGAGAGCACCCACTTTTTCTCATATAGCTCAGCAGTCAGAGGGGGCCATGCCGCCTCCAGTAGCTCCATTCATGCCACCTCCTCCTCCTCCTGACCAGGGAGAGGGGGCGGGCCAGAGTTGATACTTTGCACCATTTTGTTTCTTTCAAGATTATTCATGTATATCTGGATATTGCTGAGATCCCCTTTTTGTACATTACATTGATTCATATATATATATATATCTAATTCACGCTTTTTGGCATACTGATTCTCTTTATGTGCACTGATACACTATATACTATCTAGTACACTTTATGCTGTGATACTCTTTATGCTCATTGATACTCTTTATGATTTGATTTGTATCATGTTTGTAGTTTCTGGATTCTGACATGTTTCATGTGGAAAATATATCCATTTTGCTTTCCATAGATGTGGTAAATGTATCTGCTGCACATGTGATGATATCTTGATCTCATGATGAATTAGTTCATAGATGATAACATCATATTTATAAAGTGGATGTGATGAGTATATTACTGATATGAACAAATGATATCTATGTGAAAAGGTAAATGCATGTTTCTTTGATTTTCCAGTTATTCAAAATAGATGTATGGATGCACTTAGGATGTAGAAGTAAAAATGCAATACATGGATGTTTTATTTTATTTTTTTCCAGTTTTGCATTTTCCAAATGAATGCAAAATGTATGCTATGGATGATATCAGTAATATAAATGGTGTTATTAACTTGATATTAGCAAATATTACAACATTTTTATCATCATTGGGCACTTTTGGAATGGATACCACCTGATAGTACAACCATCACTAATACTCACTGATATTATGAAAGTATGAATACTATGTTTTATTGAAATATCAGAAATAGACTTAGGCATCAAGGCATAGGAGCCAGGATAACAAAATAGTCACCTTCCTTTTAATATACTAGATTATGATTAAGGCAAGATATTGAAGCTGCAATGACCTTGAAAATTCATATCCTTGGGTACATTATGATTCGTATACCATAGTGAGAATCTGGATAAGAAAATAGATAAGGAAATTGTGTCAAACTCACCATAGTTTACACATAACAAAGATCGAGATATATGTGGCTATCCACCCATAGTGGCAGCTCTTACCATAAACATCCAAGTTAGGTGGAATTTATAGGATCATTTGAAACAATCACCATACATAGAAAATCAAGAAAACATTATGTCCCCAATCCTTGCGACTCTTTGTCTTTGCGTAGACGTCATTGAGTAACTAAGAAGACATAAAAAATCATCAATTGAGAATCAATCAGATAAAAATTATAATTACTTAGATGCCCCTAGTTGAAAACATCATCAGGGCATAAAAGAATCATAATCAAAACATTACCAAACTGTGTGTTTAATAAGTAGTACTTTGTTCATCCATATGTCAAACATAGTAAAGATTCATCAATCAAAAAATCAAAATATAAGCAATATGGTGTTCCATGTCTGTACCTTGATAGGATAATCCATTCATGTTTGTGATCCAATACATTTTTGTAGAATGCTTTGAATGTTATGTCATGTCCCATGTTGTCAAAAGACACCTTTGTTTTGAGGAAGTGACATTGTTTTGTGTGTATTGAGAAACATTGTGTCTGTGAGACAAACCATCCTAGAGAAACCTAGCAACTGCAACTGACTATGCCAACAAAGATGCCCCCAATGCAGAATGACTTATTCCTAAGATGTAAAAATAGACAAATCCCAAGCGAGGATAAGAGAGTCATGTAGGAAAATGAATTCAGCGTATGAGCACAAGTGAAATAATGAAGGCCTAGTATCAGTAGTGCATTGATAGATGGAGCGCAAAACAAGTGACACCTGATTGCTAGGTTTTCACCACTTGACAAGATTTTGTTTCTTTTTTTATGCTACCAAGATGCCTATTTTACCAGGTGCTCATCAAGGCACTTTTCTCTTTTTCAAATTTTTTTTTTTTCTATTTTTTGCTTTTTTGAAAATTTTTGTAGTATCAAGGCACCTATTTACCAGGTTTTCACCAAGGATACCCATTTTGTAGGACTTTTTCCACTGTTTTTGGATTTCTTTAGGATCGATTTTTTGAATGTTTTTGGTATTTTGCAGGAACTTTTTTCTATATAGGCTCTGCTAGCCAAATATTAAGTGTAGAATCACTTCAAATGTAGAGTGTTGATAGGATCTAGAAGAACGTCTCCCTCAGGTGTAGCTAATTGATATACTCCAGTCCCAAAAGTAGCAGTGATAACATAAGGTCCTAGCTAGTTAGGTTCAAACTTTCCTTTCTAATCTTTATTAGGCTGGTTCTTAGGATTCTCTTTCAGGACAAGGTCCCCCACTTTAAACTTGCATGGTTTAACCTTCTTGTTGTAACCTTTGGACATTCTTGCTTGGTACACCTTGAGGTGATCGAATGCTTGTTGTCTGCACTCATCTAGTAGGTCTAGAGAATTTATCCGATCAATGCAGTACTGCTCATCAGTAACCAGTCCTTGTAAAGATATTCACAAATATGGGATTTCAACCTCAATAGGTAGTACTGCCTCAGTGCCATAGACTAGAGAAAATGGCGTGGATCTAGTTGGTGTTCGGATGCTTATTCTGTAGGCCCATAGTGCCGGATTTAGTTGTAGATGCCAGTCTCTGCCAGACTTGCTCACAGTTCTGTGTAGGATTTTGAGAATATTTTTGTTTGATGCCTCGGCCTATCCTGTCCATTACCTTGAGGATAATAGACCAAAGAACAATGTTGAGTAATGTGAAACTGTTCACAGAGGTCATCAATGTCTTGGTTTGTAAATTGGCCCCAATTGTCTGTCACAATTGAAGAGGGTATCCCATATATACAAATAATGTAGTTCAGAATGAACATAGCCACCTATTTGCCAGTGGCTTTGATTAGCAACACAGCTTCGACCCACTTTGTGAAATACTCAGTGGCCGTAATGATGATCTTATGTCCATTTGAAGAGTTTGTATATATTTGTCCAACCAAGTCAAAGGCCCATTGCTGAAATGGCCAATGTGTTATAAAAGGTATGAGTTCTCTGGCAGGAGCATGGATGAGGTTTCCATGTGTCTAGCATTTAAGACATGCTTTGGAAAATTGAATCGCATCTTTCTCCATGGTAGGCCAATAATAACCTACTTTGAGAAATTTTTTAGCTAATGAAAAGTCGTTCGAGTGTGATCCACATACACCTTCATGGACGTCTTTTAAAGCTAGATTAGACTCTTCTAGTTCTAAACACTGAAGAAGTGTACCATCGAGACCACATCGATAGAGGTTGTTAGTTATGAGGAGGTAATGCGATGCTGTCCTAATCAGGGATCTTTTCTTGTTTCTAGATAGATTGGCAGGAATGGTTGGTCAGAAAGATAGGCAATAATATTGGCATATTGGGATTAATCTAGGGTATTTAAGGCACATATCACCTGGTATTGTGGATTGGCGAAGGTGGGATAGGATATTTCTTCCACCAAGAAGTCATAGCGGAATTGATGTTCCTCTAGTTGTAACATGGATGCCAAGGTAGCCATAGCATCTGCAACTTTATTCTCTGATCTTGGTATCTGTTGGAAGGTGACGAAGACAAAGTATTTCTTCAAATCGTCAACTAGTTGCTTGTAGGGCATCAATTTTTCATCTCCTGTTTGATATTCCCCATTGATTTGATTGATAACTAGTTGGGAGTCACCATACATATGTAGCTCAATGATCTTCCATTCTATGGTGAGTTTAAGGCCGTTGACCAACGCTTCATATTCTGAGATATTGTTGGTGCATGGAAACATTAATTTGTAAGATTTGGGAATCTTATATCCTTGTGGAGTAATGAAGAGAACCCCAGCTCCAGATCCTTGTTGAGTAAATGACCTTTCAAAGTACATCTTCCATGGATGTTCGGTGAGATGCATGATTGTTTCATTAGGAAATTCAATCAGCAATGGTGCATCATCCTGGAGCCGTGAATCAACTAGTTGATCTGCAGGTACCTGTCCCTTGATAGCTCTTTATTCAACATACTCAATGTCAAACTCACTTAGAATGAGGACCTATTTCGCCAAGTGGCCTATTAATGCTATTTTTCTTAAAAGATACTTGAGAGGGTCTATTTTAGCAATGAGCTTTACTGTATGAGAGAGCATGTAGTGTCTCAATTTCTATGATGCAAAGACAACTGCTAAGCACGCTTTCTCAATAATGCTATAATTGAGCTCATAAGTGACGAGAGTTCTACTAATGTAGTAGATAGCTCGCTCTTTCTTTTCTTTGTCCTCTTGTGCTAGCAATACTCCTAGGGATGTAGCTGTAGCTGAAATGTATAGGAGTAAGGGCTTGCCATGAATAGGAGCCATAAGAATTGGTGGAGCAGTCAGGTATGTCTTTAATTCCCTAAAGTTTACTTCACAGTGTTCATCCCAGTTGAACACAACCCCTTTATGTAGTAGCTTAGTAAAGGGTTGTGCCTTATCGGCAAGTTGGGACATAAATCTTCTGATAGACTGGAGTCTCCCTTGTAATGTTGTCATTTGACTTATATTACATGGAGGAGTCATTTCTAGAATAGCCTTTACCTTTGCCAGATCTACCTCGATTCCTTTTGCTGATACTATGAATCCTAGGAGCTTGCCTGATTGAACCTAAAAGGCACATTTCTTTGGATTGAGCCTGAGTTGGAACTGTTCCATTCGATCCAATATCTTTCCTAAATCTACAATATGCGTACCTCTTTCTTTGGATTTAGCCAGTGAGTCATCGACATAGTCTTCCATGTTTTTGTGCATCATGTCATGGAATATGGTTTTCATAGCTCTCTGATACATTGCTATGGAATTCTTTAGCCCAAATGGCATGACGTTCGAGCAAAATGTGCCCCATGCACATGTGAATGAAATTTTCTCTTGATCCTCAGGGGTGATCTTGATCTGATTATAACCTGAGAATCCATCCATTAATGAATACATCTGGTAGCCAGCTATAAGGTCGATGATCATGTCAATATTTGGTAGAGGGAAATCATCTTTCAAACATGCTTTGTTGAGGTCTCTGAAGTCCGTACAAATCCTGATAGATTTATCAGTTTTAGAAATAGGGACTACATTGGATATCCATGCTGCATAGGCAATGACTCAAATGAACCTAGATTTTAACAACTTTTCCAATTTGGCTTTTACCAGTAATGCAACATGAGGATGCATTTTTCTTAGTTTTTGTTTCATGGGCTTGATCCCGGGAGCTATAGATAAGTGGTGCATAATGAGATTGGGATCTAGCCCTAGCATATCAGTGTAAGACCACGCAAAGTTGATCTTTTTCCCCTTTAGGAATTCTATAAATTGTACCTTCTCTTCTTCTGATAGGGATTGTGCTAGGTGAACTATTTGAGGATCTTCACTAGTGCCCAAGTTCACTGGCTGTGATGGTTCAATTAATACCGAAGATCTTTCCTGAAAGTTTTTAGGGAGGATATCAAGAGTCTCATCCTTTGGCACCTTTGAGAGGTTTTCACCATTGGATACATATTTTTTATTTACTATTTTGGGACCTGATACTGCCACAAAGTGGTTTTCACCATTAGTCTGCTTTTTCTTTTTATTTTTCAGTTTGTGACTAAGAAACTTGATATCCTCATGTGACCTGTTCTTGCTCCTTGCATTGGTGGAAGAAGGGTGAGGTTCACAAGCATTAAGGTAACAAGCCAGGGAGTGGTCATTGGGAAATTCGAGGATAGGGGTGGGATTTGTTTTGGTCCAATCAATGAGGTCTAGAAGTACCAATTTTAGGGAGTCAAATTCTGAGAAGGATAGCATCGCGTTAGCATCAAAATTGTTAACCAACATGACACGGTCTGTTAAGTTAATATCTTTGATGTTTAGATCAATAAGAGTGAGATCATTGTTAAAAGGATTGTTGTCAGTTATATATGGATCAAACTCTAGTGACTCATCAGTAGACAACTCATCGTCATCTCTTTGTAAAAGGAGGCTTCTTGTTTGTAGCCTATGAAATTCTAGTAGAGTTATGTATTCACTAGTGTCTCCGTCAATGATCAGAGGAAGGAATTCTTCTTTTGATTTGGGAGGATCAATGTCATTGAAAGGAATGTTAGGTCATCTACTAGGAGCTGCAGAAGGTGCAAACATGTGAATTGTGTCTATCCCAATTTCTTCAGAAGCAATAGATAACCAATCATACTCATAGTCATGAGAGTCTGTGACATCATCATCAGATCTGTTCAAATATTCAACAATGTTTATTTGATGGACTCAGTTAGCTGCTTGTAGATCAAAGTGAGGTAGATCTAGGACATGTGTAATGGTGACCAATTGCCCACAGTTAGGATGTAAATTCTATGGCCGAAGTTCCTCTTGAGTGATTGTAGCTATGGTTTCTCCTACCTCTTGAATGGGCAGTTGTTCTAGCAAAGGAGTATGAAGATCCTGTGGTACCTCAAAACTAGGTACGTAGCATTCTTGTAGATATTTAGGATTCTCTATGCCAATATGTAGCAATATCTCATAAAGCCATGGTTTTGATACTATTTCATCTATTTTATCACTCTCTGCTTCAGAAGGTGGACTCTGCTTTGAAGTAGGTTTGTTGGATTGAGTATTAAAGCCCAGTCCTATTTTATCTCTATTGAGGAGAAACTCCATGGGTATGGGTTCAATGATCCCTCATCCTATGTCATTTAGTGGTCCTTTTCCTTTGTATCCCATTTTTTTGAGAAAATCATATCCCTTTCCATATTGTTCTGGGGATATCTTTACATTTTTGACCTCAGAGTCCACTAGTTGTTCTTTGTAAAGCCAGTTCAAGACTGCCCACTCTTCTATGTTATCTAAAGAAGATGTGGATGTCTTTATCATACCAGTAGCCTTGTGTACTTCTGGTCCCTGGGCTGCGAGAGGTGTGAATGTTGATGATGGTTTTCCATAGGATCTTGGTGATACTGGAAGCTCTGTCAGGGAGGGAGTCAGGTCCAACTTGTATTCTCCCATACCTGTTTCTTGAAGTTTCAATGTTTT
>MU224297.1:3621072-3638579 GCA_018584345.1 Thuja plicata | reverse complement strand
CATTTTAATTAATTTAAATAGGCTAGGGGAATGGGTTATTTTGCAAGTGGGTATTTGATTTAGGGATTTATTTAATTCCTTTATAATTAAATACCATAGCCATATTTGATTTTGATAATATTTGATTGGTCGAAATTGAATTGAATTATATGGCTATAATAATTAATATAATTTAGTGATAAAAATCACCTAGGATATTAAATTGATTTAATAAATTATGCCAAGCAGTAACAAGGTCATTTGGACATAATCAAGGGTATGATCACACTTAGGGAAAATAGGGTCCATAGTTAGAACAGACCAAATTCAGGTGGTTACACTCATGCTTATAGTGCTACTTTGTGTTGAACATGTATGATTTTTATTTTGACTACTTTGATGAGGATTTTATTGCGAGAGAGGATAGATCCCCTAATGAGGTACATGTAAGTGAGAGTGAAAATATTTCGAATAAGATCTCCATTGATCCTATTGCTATTTCATCCTCCTATACAACCTATTCAATTGACCTTTACCATAGGGTATGTGCATGGTTACCTTCACATTCCACTATTTGCAACATTGATGCACCTAGAATGTTATATCCTAAACCTTTGTTGACGGTATAATGATTTCCTTGAATAAAAATTAAGGGTAAACCTAGAGATCCTTTGGATTTGTTTGATAACATGGATTCTGTTTCACATGCTAGTCACACATGGAATAACCCTCGACCTACTGTTCTAGTTTCTTTACCTCCTTCTCATCCTATGCTTCCTCAGGCACCTAGGTTTCCATCTTCCTTTAAGGAGTATGAATTATTTGAACAATTACGTGCTACTTCCGCTAAGATATCTTTTTGGGAATTTCTTCAAACTTCCCCGACATATCATGAGGCATTGCAAAAGGCTTAAACTACCCTTTCTGCTTCACCTCCTAACCAAGAGAATATTAATTCCTTTTTGAAGTGCATGCATACTATGTATTCTATACCTCCTATTGTGTTTACTGATGATGATTTACCTTCCGTTGAGGTGCAGAATCAATATGATGCTCTTATGGTTAATGTTTCTATTAATCAGAGTATCATTTGTAGAACATTAATTGATAATAGATATGGGCTTAATGTTTGTAGCATGGATATGCTTAAGGAAATTAAGGTTGATCTTACAAGTATTCAACCTGATAATGTCCCTATTCATGGATTTGATAATATTGCAAAGAGAAATTTGGGCATTATCACGCTACCTGCTAAGGTTGGTTAGGTTATTCTCAATACACCTACTCATGTTATGCCTAGACCTCTCAACTATAACCTTATTTTAGGTAGACCTTGGTTACTTAATATGCATGTAGTTCCTTCTACTCTTCATCACAAGGTTAGGTTCATTTATAATAATTTGATGTATACACTACATGCGGATGATGCACCGAATACTTGCTTAAATGCAGAATATGCTAAAGTTTCCGAACCTGTCCAACCAAGTAAAGAACTTGAAAGGTCACCTGAGATTAAAAAAACTAAAACTCCATCTTCTTCTTTGACTGGGAATGATTGGGAATGTTGGACTTTAATCCTTCTTTTATTGGAGAATATAAAGTTTCTAATTTGGAATTCATGAAATAACAAAGTGGGATTGAAAAACAAGTTTTTACTTCTTCCCCACTTTCTATGGAATTAAAAGAAACTTTATTTTCACCTCGATTGAAGAAAAAATTGAAACAATAAAACCTGATTGCTATGACATTGTGACATATGTGGCTCCTTTGACTCAATCTAATATGGCCAATAGATATGGTTCCGGTTATCATCTGCTCAAGAAATCAAGATTTAATAGGAAAGGATGTGGTAAATACGAACAAGGTATACAAGTACCTTTGGACAATGAAATTTATGATTATATATATGGATTGGGGTTCAATTCTTACAAAAAATCATCAAATTTTCCTCTTAATGTTAATCATATTTGCGGTGGACATTTGAAGTTGGTTAACCCGCTCCTCCTCGACATGGATCAAAAACCTATCTTGGATGTTTTCCCTGAAGATGAAGCCTTAGCGGATTTTTTAGGAGCTTATGAGGATCTACCTATGTTTCATCATAAAAGATGAAAGCCCTATTATCTAAATACATAAGCTTATTTTGGAGAAGATGATGAACATGATATTTCTCCTTTACTAATGGATGCTCTGATACAAAGTAATTTAAATCGATCAGATTTTCACAATCCATTGAATTTAGAGTTGAATTTCTAGCTTAGATTGTGTATGTTTTTTACCATCAACGTTTTGGATCACACTCCGTGATCCACCATCAGGATATATCCTAATTATGGATCACGGAGTGTGATCTGAAATGTTGATGCTAAAAAATATACACAATCTAAGCCAGAAATTCAACTCTAAAAACAAAGTAATTTGCTAATAACTGAGCCTATTGAGGTTCAAGTGGATGCAAATGACTCTGAGAAGATGATAAAAATTGGGAAGTGTTTGAATCAAGATGAACATGATTAGTTGGTTTCCCTTGGACTTGAATTTAAGGATATTTTTTCTTGGAAATATTTGGATATACCACGTATAGATCCTAAGGTTGTTATTCACAATATTGTTCTCAAACCAAATGCTAAACCTGTGAAGTAGAAAATCCAAAAGATGAATCCAGGAATTGCCTTATTAGTTAAGGCTAAACTTGAAAAACTATTGGATGTTGGATTCATCCGCTCTATTGATTACTTAGATTGGGTTTCAAACATTGTGGTCATTTCAAAAGGAGAAAGTACGATAAGAATGTGTACTAATTTCTGAGATTTAAATAAGGCATCCTTAAAAGATGATTTCCCATTACCTAATATTGATATGAGTGTGGATTCAACAGTAGGCCATGCTCTATTATCTTTCATGGATGAATTTTTAGGCTATAATAAAATCTTTATTCCTACTAAAGATCAAATTAAGACCACATTTATAACACATTGGGGAACATTTTGTTGGGTCATGATGCCTTTTGGATTAAGAAACATGGGAGAAACTTATCAGTGATCCATGACTTTGATTTTTTCATGATTACATTCATAAGATTCTTGAGGATTATATGGATGATATGTTGGCAAAATCTATACAAAGAGGAGGTCATGTTAGTATTTTACGACAAATATTTGAAAGAATTAGAAGTTATAATATGAGATTGAATCCTAAGAAATGTGCCTTTGGAGTTGATTTATGTAAATTATTAGGGTTTATAATCTCTAAGAGAGGCACAGGGGTAGATACTAAAAAATATTGATGCTATTGTTAATATGACTCCTAAGAACATTTCTCAGTTATGAAGTTTACACGGAAAAATTCAAGCTATTCGTCACTTTGTTTCCAAATTAGTTGATAGAACTGTTCCTTTTACGTCCTTCCTTAGAAAGGATACCACTTCTCTTGGAATGAGGAATGTAAACAATCCTTTGAGAAATTTAAGGAGCATCTCGCCAATCCTCTTATTTTGCAACCTGCTCAATTTGATAAACCCTTTTATCTATATACTTCATCCACTCTGAATGCAATCAGTGCATTGTTGGCTCAGCATGATAGTGAAGGTAAGCAAAGACCTATGTTCTATATTATTTATACTTTACTTGATTACAAAAAAATATATATAGATTTAGAAAAAACAATGCTTAGCTTTAGTTTATGCTTGTCAGAAACTCATGCATTATCTATTAAATGTTGAAGCCAATGTGATTGTTAAATTTGATCCTTTGAAACATATTTTCTCAAAGATAGATCTCTTTGGCCATCTTCCAAATTGGGTGATGTTACTTAGGGAATTTGATCTTAATTTCATTTTTCAAAATTCAATTAAAGGACAAGCTTTACCAAATTATTTGGCTAAATCTCCTCGTCCTCATTCCAATACATTCTTTACTTCAATAGAATTCCCCGATGAAAACATTTTAGCTATTAAATAGGATGATGTTTGGGAATTATATTTTGACGGATCTAGATGTAATACAAGTTCTGGTGTTGGCATTATCTTGATCCCCCCTACAAAAAATTTGATCCCTATGTCATATAAATTGACTTTTCCTTGTACTAACAATATTGTGGAGTATGAAGCTCTTATAGCTAGCTTACGAGAAATTCATCCCTTAACATTAAAAAATTGGAAATTTATGGAGATTAACAATTGATTGTGGAATATATTAAAGGAGGTTATCAGACTAAGAATGATAAAATGACACAATATAGAGATTTGGCTCTTGATGTTCTTTCACAATTCTCTTCTTATACTACTCAAACTTTACCTAGGAAAGATAATCGACATGCGGACACCATGGCAAGCACAACTTCTTTGGTTTGTCTTGAGAAAAATGATAATGAATTTAAATTTACTAAAGACATTCTATCTTTCCATTAGTATATGAAATGTAAAACATGATAAACACCATCGGTTTATAGTACACCAACAGACAGGGCACAACACTACCTGAGCCAAGGTTACTAACATTGCTAAGTACAAAGCATCCCGACAAAACACTATTCAATATTACCCAATGATAGACAAGAGTGGAACCTGATAGATGAAGGGAACCCAACAATTAGTTCAAAGAAGGAACACCAACAGACTTTGAGTTCATACCGATGAGCAAGAACCGACAGTCAGTTAGATCCTACAAAAAGTGTATCTGACTTTCCACGTTAGATAAATCACTAAATTTTTATATTTAGCTTCTTTATTTGTTATAAAACCATTACGTGAGGGAAAAGAAATGTAATTATTATTTTCTTTATCAGTTTAACTAATTTAAAACATGCAAACTAAAGGATCAAGGTCAAGTTGTATACCTTGGATCTAGAGTAAACATTGTAATGCGTGATTCAAAAATAGGTCAAATACTTGTATAAATAGATGATCAATCTATTATGAACATTTTGTTTGATGATGATTGTAGCTACTGAGAGAATCTAAGGATCAGATAAGAGAATTCATGCAGAAGGATAGAAAATGATCAATGCAATTTCAAGAACAAGAGCACAGGCTACCGACGTGCAGGAAAAGGCATTAATCAATCACTATAGGTGATATTCATATACTGTAAGCTTTAATGGATCTGTAATAAAAAATTATAGATTGCATACAGTCAGGTCAAACATATCATACACATTCTAACAGTGTGGGGTACACTTAAGAAATCATTTCAAGGAAGGTGGACCTAACAGTCCTATTGTAAATATCTTAACCGAGTGCACACTTAACAGTGTTGGTAAAGCTCTTAACAGAGTAGATCCTAACAAGTCTCCACCTTAATACTCCTAATAGGTTAGATCATCAGAAGTGATCAAATTGTAATCCTTAACTGGGTCCCTTCCATTCTACAGATAGTGAATTTTTGTGGGTGCCATCCCCACCGCAGTTTTTACTTCCTAACAGGAGTTTTCTATGATATCATATCTTGTGTTATATGTATATTAATTTCATGAATGTTTCTATGAATTTTGAATACAACTAAGATTATGAATTAATATTACATGGATAAGAAAGAACATCAGATATGGTCGGTAATGCAATAAAGATCTATTGCTAATGATGAAAGGTGAAAAGTGTTAAAAGGTATAGAGGTACTGATTCACCCCTCTCCTCTTAGTACTACTTCCCATTAATCCCAACAATTGGTATCAGAGCTAAGTCTCTTTTTGGAAAGCTTAAAGGCTTAAGATAAAATATCATACAATGAAGAAGTACAGACTTGATAAAAATATCGAGAACAAAAAGCTTGAAATTTAGATGTTCTTTGAATAGTATAAAGAAGCAAGAATCAAGATGAGAGAGCTATTGCATGAGAAAATGGGTATGGAAACTCATAGCAATGAAAAATATTATCAAGAAGAAGAGATTCTAGACTTCTTTGAGTCTTCAGGATCAACTATAGGAAAAGCATCAGATACATTAGAGGAAAACATCGCAAATCTAAAGGAGATCAATCAACATCTGACAGAGAAAATAAAGATGCCACAAATCGGTCAAGAGACCAAGATGGTAAGAATGATTGATGTGATGAGTTATGCTAGACAGGCTAAAAGAGAAAGAACACTAGCCATTGATGACAAGAGGAAGATTATAGAGAAGCTACAAGAAAAGGATTCAAAAATTCAAAGACATGTTGAGCATCACCATGAGATTACAAATCAGATTGTTCTTATGAGTCAAGAAGAAAACATATTGAAATAATATAGACTATCAGTGAGCTAAGAGAAGAGAATGAAAAAATAAATCATAAGGTTAGATTTTAGGCGCAACAACATAATGAAATTATCAGAAAGGCTGAAGAAAGAAATAAAATAATGAATGATTTTCTTGAAGGACACCGAAGAGTTAACAACAACAACAGTTTAGGTTTTATCAAAAATGGTGAATCATCAAATCAAGCCAATTCAAAGAATGTCTATGAAAATCTAAGACCAAGAAAGCTTACATGCAATCATTGTGGAAAGACAAGCCATACATCAAATGTATGTAGAGGCAAAATGAAAGGTATTCCTAAACCTACACCTTCATTCATAGGATTTTGTTATAAATGTAAAAAGAAAGGACATAAAGCATATGAATGTAAGTCTAAGATAGAACAAGCCAAGAAGGAAACCTACATGGACAAAAACTATCCTACATGCAAAATGAATGGGCACACAACTCTTGAATGCTAGAAAAAGAAAAGGTAAGCATGGAAGCCTAAAGGTCAAGAAATTCCTTATCAACCAAAGAGTATCAATAATCCTATGGGACTACAGTACTTGGACAAATTATACATCATGTGGTAGATATGGTCACATTGCTGCAAACTGCATGAGAACATGGACCAAAAGGTCTAGAGGCTGGACAAACCCCAGAATGGCATGCTTACACTATCATAAAGTTGGTCATCTTAAGAAAGACTGCTGAGACTGAATGATAGGGACAAGCATATATCCCAATAGAAACACCATTGAAGATATCCGAAGGGCTAGAGACAAAATGTGCAGAAAAGCTTCAAGCAATGATGAAGTTGGACCAAGCAATGCAAATGATGACACCCCATCCAATGGATCCGGTGACATCACCACTCCCACTTAAGCTAAACAAGTAAGTATCAAACTGCACTACACCAAGTCATATTTTTCATTAGTTCCATTATACAAATTGATAGATGTATGCACCCTGAAATGGTCGCCTAGACTTTGGGCCCCATTTATCATTTTTATCATTTTATCAATTTCTGAAACAATGCTTTGTAACATTTTCAATTCAAATCAATTTCCTTGATCAAATTGTAATTAATTCAATTATTCAATTATTTCAATATTTCTTAAGGTTTGATCATTTTTATCTAATTAAAATATTTAATTTTCTTTTTAATTAAATAAAATTTATCTTATTTAATTAAAAGATTTAATCTCCCTTTTAATTGAATAAAATTCATCTTATTTAATTAAATTAAATTCCTCCCATTTAATTAAATAAAGTTCTTCCAATTTATTTAATTGAAAGAAAACCCCTCTTTTAATTAAATAAATAAAAATCCCCACTTAAAGCACTTTATTTGATGAAAAAGGCAATAAATTAAATGAAAATTAAATAAAAATCCCTTTTTCATCACATCCTCCTAAGTGGTGGGTTTTTTCCTCTTAATCATAGCCTTTGATTTTTGCCTCTTAATCTCAATCATTCACTTTCCTTTAAAAGGAGACCTCTCCTTCTCATTTTGATATCATCTTTTTCATAGTATTGTTATGTTGTAGGTTTGGAGAGCAATTTTGGAGGAGGATTTGAGCATTTGAGCTTGGATATTGCAACTTCTCTCTTATTTTCTTCTTCTTCTTGCATCCATGGATCTTCATATAGATTAGATTCATGTTCATTTTCATAGATTAATCTTGCATTTGCATTTCCTTTCATATATTTAGCCATGCATTGTTGTCATTTAGATTAATTTCCTTTCATGTATTGCAATCATATATAGTAGATCTCAATTTTCATGCATTTGAATCTCTCATTTCATGGTGTACTTGCATGGGCACTAACTAGGTCAATCTGAGGGCCTCTATTTCACACCTTTGCACTCCATGACTAGAGAGCTATGGATCGATATTTGAGGCCTCATTCTTGAGCAACCTTGCATGGAATGACTCATAGAAGTGTGTCAACATTTATGCACACATTTTTGGCACCCACCATGGGACAGAAGATTCATTTTCTATCTTTATAGCTATTTTTAGTCAATTTTATTTTCGGATCTAAATTTTTTGTCTTTTTTATACTTTCTATTTTTGTCTGCAGAGAAAGTTTGCGCGAGCTTTTGCTGGTTTTCATGCAAGATTGTGCCAGATCCAGTGTTTCTTCGCATGGCTCAAAGTGTTTCTTTGTGCCACTCAAACTACTTCTTTGCGCGAGATTCAACATCAATGTAGTAATTTATCTGGTTTGCTATTTCTATCATTTTTTTTACTGCTTGTGCATTCCGTCGTGCGGCAGTGCATTTTGTTGCACAAACTTTCTATTTTGTCATGCAAAACTGTCATTTTCTCACGTGGCTCTGTCATTTTCTCGTGCGATATTTCATAACAAAGAGCTATTTTTATTTCTATATCGATTATATCTCTAATTTTTTGCACTAGCCACTAATGTTTACTGTTTCTAGTGGTTTGTGATTTGTTTTTTTTGTTGTTGTTGTTGTTGATTTGGACTTGCTTGGATAAACAACAAAATTATTTGCGTTGCTTTGGATTTGAGATATTTTGTTTCTCTCTATAACATTTGGATTTTGAAAATTAAAATGAACATCTCATGTGTTTAGCTTGAGTGTTTCTTGCTTTCATAGATCACATTTCCAAATTGGTGCTCTAAAATGGACCTAGATTTGCTTTCTTGCATATATGTTTCACATAGCAATTAGGCCCTATGAATACTATTTGTGGCGATCTTGAGAGAGTGGGCTTCATTCACTTGTTTTACATGCAAAGCTCTTCTTGACGATAAATCCCCTTGTAGGTAGGGAAGGATTTTGTTTTTACCCCATTGGTCAACTTGGTTTGGGCTTCAACTTTTGGCAGTACTTTCTCTCTTTGGGGGATTGGTGTCATTTGTTGTTGTGTGAGCCTTGAATTAGGTGATTTCAAATTAGTGGGTCAATGAATCATCTTTGCTATGTTTTGGTGAGGTGAAGAGGCTAGAGAATTATGCTCTTTTCCCTTTTGGGAGAATCATAAACTTGGAAACCTTGAATCGAAACTAAGTCCCCATGTGGTCCATTTTGTGAGTCTTCCTTGTTAGAGAGGGTTAACCATAGTGGAAATTCTCTTTTTTGGGTCAACCACGTGGACGAAACCTCAAGCGGTAATAGCGATTTTTGCCGTGGTAGTAACAATCGCTATATAAATGTCCTTGTGGAAGAAGTCTCCACAGGTGTAGTTTCTTGCGGGTTGTCACATCTCCTCAGCAGCTCTTGATTGATTAAATTCTCAGACTATGTCAAAACCTTGGTGCGCTGGGATTGGATTTCACCCACTTGAAGTTGCAAAAGTTACAGAGTCAAGCCATTACTAAGAACCATAGTGCAACCAACTTTTTCTTTCATAGGACTATGTGCATGATTGGAAAACATTTGAGAACATACACAAGTACCATTCTTATGGAGTAGAAATAATATGACACTATCCATGTTTATGCGCAAGGATTGCTTTGTCCCTTGCCCATTGTTTGAAGACATTGATTGCTTGAACTCCCTGATTGTTGTCTTACGTGCTTGATTTATGATAAAATATTTTAATGTACCTTGTTGGACAATTAAAACACACACAATCTAAGTTCTATGTCCTTTTCTCACGTGATAAAATTGTTTCTTCGCGTGGTTCATTGTACTTCCTCGCATGAATCGTAGTATTTCCTCATGCGAAACCTGACACTAGTTGTTGTTTCTTATTTTTCCTGTCTGCTGTTTCCTTGCATCATTCAGTACACTTTGTCATGTGACAGTGCATTTCCTCACATGTCACAACATTTCCTCATGTGAGCTTTCTGTTTCCTCATGCAAAACTGCCCACCAGTGAGCTATTTGCTATTTTCTCCCGCTTGCTTGCTTGCTATCAATTTTCCAAATCTGAGCTTCTGAGTTATAAAAATTTCAATGTATCTTCCCACAGAGTGTCATAACATGTTTCTTAACATCCAAATGAACTTAAATGGTATCAATTTATACAAAATGACTCTTGGTCTTCTTTCTTCCACATCTACCATGACTTTCTAGTCTTCCATTTCCATTCTTTAATGCTTCTTCCTATTCTTCCTAAGATCTTCACATCTTCTTGATTCTTTTCCTCTTATTATCAAGTCTACCTTCTTCTTTTCATCTATTCTATAACTTCCATTCTTGATTCCTCCTTTTTCTAGAACCATGAATTTCAAATATCTTGTTATGGAACCTCGCTTAAGAATAGATGATCTTGAAATTATTGCTCAATTCGAAGAGTGTTGTTTTTCCAACAAGTTCATGGATGATAAATAGGAAAAAATGATATATAAATGATTAAACAAATTAGACGCCTTTTCTAGAATCATAAACATGATCTTTTCACAATGATTCTCTTCTTCCAAACATATTTCATCTTCTAAATCTTCTCATCATTTCTCTTCTTCTAAACATTATTCCTCTTCTAAATCTTCTCATCATTCCTCGTAATCTAAACATTATTCTTCTTCTAAATCTTCTCATCATTCCTCATCATCTAAACATTATTCTTCTTCTAAGACTTCTCATCATTCCTCATCATCCAAATCTTCTTCTTCCACTAGGTCTTCACATCCTTCTTCTTCACGATCTCATTATTCTTCTACTTCTCCCAAGGGTCATACTTATCTTCAAAATTCATACCATAATGAGAAACGTGATAATCCTTGTGATACCTCTTATGTGAAGAATGACACACCCATCTTTGATGACTTTGATGATCCCGCCTATTATGATTTTGATGACTTTGTGGCCTATTCTGATGATGGCTATTATGATGAAATACATAGACTTACCTATGACACTTCTATTCCTAAGAGTCCTCCTTGTCGTGTGCTTGTTCTTACTAAAGGGCCGTCCTATTGGCTAGATCGTGATGGTGATCCATATGATTCTGATTTTGAAAGAGACTTTGATGAGTTTCATGAACAATACCTCTTTGATGCTTCTACTGAGGAAGAGAAATTTTACCACGCTGATTATAAATGTCAATACTATAAGAATTCCTCCTCTAAGAGTTTTGTTAGTCCAAATCTTGATCTTTGTCCTTAACGTTCCATTTTTAGAGTCGCCTTGTTATTTTTGTGAATTTCAAGCTGCCTAAGCCCTCATGTTCAAAATCTCAGTGAAAGGATCTCCCCTGTGTTTCACCTCTGTTTGTATAAAAGAAGGAAAATCTTTTTCTAACATGTTTCTTGAACAGGTTTGAACATGCTTGAACAACCTTGAATAGTCTTGAACTCAGTTCAAGAGTGTTCAAGCTCGTTCATATTTTTATGAAGATGTAGCAGGCGAATAGAATTTATGCTAAAAGAGTTGTTTCTTGATCGCAAGCCTCAGAACTTTTGGTTAATCAAAGATGGGAACTTATTGGATGCATGTGACTTCTTGTTTGAGAATGAAGACAAAATATAAAGGAATAGGCTTGAACAGTGTTGAACACATGTGAATAGCCTTGAACTCAGTTCAAGAGTGTTCAAGTGTGTTCAAGGATTTTAAAAAGTGACATGTGGCATAAGAAAAGGACAACCATCATCTTTTCAGATGTGGACCCCACTCTAGTAAGGATTTTAATGAAGAGATGTATTGCCGGCGGTTAAGTCATGTTTGAGCTATTGAATTAATGAGGAAATCATGCGGCATAAAAGTTTGTGCAAGTGGCAGTGAATTATTGCGTGTGTGAACGGTCACTTCATTCTTCAAGCTTTTATTGCCTTAATTATGGGCAATTAATTTCTCATTCATGGTGTTTCTTATTAAAACCCTTATTGGCATTCATTATTTTCGAATTACTATCGTTGTCTGTATGTGCAAAGAGTCGAGGTAAGGGTTTTGGGAGCTCCGGTTGCAAAATTTTCCATAGTTAATAAGGTAAGTCAAGCTATCACTCCTCCAGTGTTTAAATTTAAAGAGCTTGTGAATTTTATGGGGTTTCTATAGCATTTCTCACTCTATTCTTGCAAGAATGTAGTCTGCATTCCATTTGTTTGGGAATTTGTCTAGTTTGGTGTGCAAAAATCCTATTGTAACAGACACAGATTTAGAGGGGTATGATGTTGAAGGGATAGCTAATAGGCTTACTGCATGTGTTGAGGAAAATGTCCCTTCTATGGGAATTTTGAGCAGTGGGTTGTGTATAGCCGCTTACTTCCCTCTTGCAGTGGTATGTCCTGAGCTCGTCCATCAATGTATCAAACATTATGACCAGGGAACTGAGTCAATTCTTAAAAGAAATGGTGAAGTGTTAATGGCTTTGAATAGAGGAACTGTCACTTCAGCTTTCCAAATCCAAGAGTGAACTTTTTTAGCTTTCTCTCCTGCCCAATCCCTAGTTAAGTTCAAGCCAAATGTTGATGCGAACCGTACTTCCATAGCAAAGCACTGGTTATTAAATTCCCAAAGAGGAGGTTCCTGATTACCCAAAAAGTTAAACAGAAATCATATGCATCCACACATTAATGATATTAAGGCAATGTTGCACAGACTCAGAGGGTCACCCGAGGCTTCTTTATTTTTAGACTGGTTATTCTTCTATGTAGAAATTGTTTTAGAGGGCAAACATAAGCTGGATTGAGCCAAATTAATTGTAGAATCTATGAGAGAACAACTGAATAATTCCAAGATTACTGGATGTGGCTTTTTCATGTCTTCTTATCTGATGTATTGTTTAGCATGTAGTAGGATTTGGGAGGGTATGATTCTTGAGCCCTGGATTGATGGCATGTGTGTTTTTGAATATTTTCCTATGCTTCGTAAAGACAATGTGATTCAGAATTACAGGAGAGTTCATGATAACTTTATGGGTAAGCTTTGCTTTGAGATGTCTGGAGATTCAGCTAGGAGGATGAGTTCAGAGGCTCAGCAGTTTGTGACCAGATTTGGGAGTTTTTATATTCAGTTCCCTAGGTTCTCTTATATAAGAATTGGTGGTTTCGAAGATGCTCCTACTAAATTGCCTAGGTATGCATTTGATTGTTTCGTCCTTGCAGAAGTCTGTAGAAAAATTGCTATTGTGCTTAAACATTTTCCTCCTGGAGAAAGAGGAGATAAAGTTTTCCCATTGCAGTTAGGAAAGTTTTCATGCCTGACTATTGAGGATGCAATAAGTATTGGAAGTGACCTTGGTCATTTTGATTTCAAGTATTATACAGAATGAACAAGCTTTGATAACAAAAACTTTTCTAGCGAGATCCTAGGTCTTAGATCGCACATGTTTCTAGTTCCCCATCTAGAGGATTTCTAGGAGGATTATGCAAATGAATCCCTAGTCATGATAAGAGGCCATAGAAGACTTTGCATTTCCCAAATTCTGTCCATGAGAATACAGTTCAGCATAGAGGGGGTAATAGATGACGGTTCTAACTTGGTCGAACCCAGTTTTAAAGGACTTCTAGACACCGAAGAAATAAAGATGGACTGGTTGAAGGAGAAGGAAGATGACATTAAATACAGAACATAGCATGTTCTTAAATTAACTAAAAAATGGCTGCAGGCAAAAAGAATGCAGTCTAGTCCTAAAAAAATTGGAGTTAAATCTTCAATTTTTTTTTCCTCCCCCTCTGTTTCTAATTCGCCTAAACCATCTGTTAATGCAGGTTCCTCTAATAAGTAGCAGAAGAAAGATTCTATGAATAAGTCTATTGCAGAGCCTTCCACTGTGGCCTCTCCTTAATGCATTACTACGTCGAGATCCTGATCACAAAGAAAAGTGAAGATGGCTCAGGAGCAGACATAAATGGTTAATCTGGAGGATGACAAGTTTGAAGATCTAAACTACTAGATTGGAGATGATGACCAAATCAGGAAAGACCTTTTCAACCTTGATGATGTAACCCTGGATTTAATGGACACCCCTACTAAACCTCGTCCTCAGCCAGCAACAACTAATGATATACCCAAATGGTTAACTTCTTCAGTTAACAAGAAACAGAGTTTGATTCCAATATCAATTCCGGTGCAAGATATTGTTAGTAAATATACTTAAAAGACACCTAAGGCCAAGAAAGTGAAGAGTACAACATGCATGTTTGCTGATGCTAAAACTAGGAAGTGGATAGCCAAGGTGGCAACTTACAAACCAAAGGAAGAAAAGCAAGATGTGGCAGTTGAGGATTTTGAAGTAACCAAAATTGAGTTAGGGATAATGGATAGAGCTGGAAAGAATCACCTTTTCAAATAAACTTCCCAACAAATGTTGATTATATCGGTCTAAGATAGCAAAGAGAAGATGAAATTGAAATAGACCATTGTTTCACTTTCCCAATTTATTAATACATTCTGCAACTTTGACGCTACCCTATTGTCCCAATCATCTTAGGTGTTTGATCCCAATTCTGAAGAAAGTAAGACGTTGCTGAATCAAGTTCAAAGGGGGCAGACTCTGGTTTCTTCAATTGATGAATGGATGTCTCAAGTGCTCAATAATGGCAGGCAATACATTAAAGATTCACATTCAATTCTTCATGACACTAAGACAGTGATAGGAGAGTTGCAGGCTCAACGCCAAGTATGGGGTACAGATGAGGAAAAATGGGTGTCAGCAATGACCAAATTTATGGAAATTGAGAGGCATGGCTTTAATAAATTCTGTGTAGAAAAGTTACTAAAAGGTGTCAAAGAGTCTCTTTTCTTCATTCTCAGGAAAAATTTTAGTTGGCACATTGCTCTGATAAGAAGTGCCATTACGGAAAATAGGGAATATGAAGCTGAAGCTAAATAGATCCAAAATGTTGCCCTGACTGAGTTGAAACTGATTAATTTCACTTATACCTACCCCTCCGTCTTTGGTGAGCAAGAAATAAAGGGCGCTCTGGATGCTTTTGACTTAGCAATTAAGACTATCAGAGAAAAGATTCATCCTAAAGCCTCTGATTTAACTCAGATAGCAAGGATTGAGTCTATGCTTTATCTGTGTGTCGATTGTAGGATTTGAGAGATGCAAATCCATAGAATGCCAAGAATACCGGCATGTAAATAACCTATTACAGGAGAGAAGCAGAAAGAGGAAAAATAAGAACTCAGAAGTTGCTCAAAAAGTGAGAGCAAAATTATAACCTGAATTAATGAAAAAATAATTATAAGGCTCAACCTATAAAGGTGAACAAAACCCTAAAGCCTAAAAAAGCTATGTTGCACATTAATAATTAATAAAAGAATTAATTATTAATGCACCTAAGAGAAAGCTTAAGCACTAAAGAGTAATAACTTAACTAATTAAATCAACATGATTTAATTAATAAGGAAACTAATGATTACTTTAACACCCCCCCTTAAGCTAACCACAGGGGGTAAGATAACCTAGCACAGCTATGAAAGTAGGAAATGGGCCCCGACAACAAGGCCTGATTTGGTATCGAATACAAGGAAATCTTTGTAAACCAGAGACAAAGAAGAAAACCCAGTGGGAAAAAACCCTCTCCAAAAATAGATAGAAAAATGTAGAAAAGAAATGGCTCAAGAGACTCTCTCAAGACCATAAGTACAATCATCCCCCCCATGAGAGAGGGATGAGACACCAAAGTCCCCTAGAATGAAGAGACTCCTGTCACAATGGTAGATGTCTGATGTAGAATCCAAAAGGAGATCCTAAAGTGGAAAATGATATTCCTCCCCTTGGGAAGAAACAAATCCAAAGGACGATGTTGAAGAAACCCTGTGAAGAGTGATGAACCAATCTATCTCAGGATGTGTGCCATGATCGGATGCTGAAGAATCTCTATGTCTGAGCTTAAACAACTGATGCCAAATCCAAATTGATATAGAGAATCCTAAAATGCAACCATAGAATGCATGGATAATGGTGGGCAAATAGTGATAACCTAACTGTCAAGGTAGAGGAGATGAATGTCCTCAAAATAATCCTCCAAATCTACAGTATAAGACTCAATAAACAAGAAAGATATGTCTGCAACATAAGAGTCCAAAGTATCTATGTCTGAAAGATGTATGATTCCCTACTGCACAAAATTAGGAGAAATAGGAGATGCTAATGAAGTCTCAGTTTGAAGAGTGGGAACTATAAGATAAGCCTCTGATCCATCAGAACATGTAAGGGTGTCTAAATACTCAAGCTCCTCTAAAATATCATGATCAAAGGGTGTATTCTCTCTCCAAGAAATGGGTATGAGACAATCTGAAGCAGGATCCTCTAGGAATGGAGAGAGATTAGGGTCTCCATGTATCTCCCAAAGATGTGTCCAAAGTGGGCGAGGACAATCAATGTTTGATATAGCCAACATAGTGTCATGATCAACACTAGACACTATAATTCCTACTATGTGATCTCTAATAATATCCCATGCTAATTTTCCCTCTGAAGTGGCTAGTTCAGGTATGAGATCATACAAATAAGGAAAAATATTAAGCCACCTACAATGTGTAAGTATACCCTTTTCCCATGACTCATAATTACCCCATTCTAGAATAACAACAGAAGGGTGAGAAGAAAAACCCATGATAACTCTTCACATGAAACAAACAGAGTGCTGAAAAACACAAGTTCTGAATTTGATTGGAAAAAGAGACATCAAAAATGTAAAAACAGAAAATCAAACTTGCATAATGAGATAGATTTTGAAAAGAGGTTTCCGATGATATAAGGAAGTCAAAAATCCGATACCATTTGCTAAAGATATGGCCAAAATACCAAAAGTGCTCAAAACTGCCCCAAAGAAGGTTTGAGAGTAAACCCTGGTGGTTAGGTTAACTACTAGAGGTTAACCACTAGTGGTTAAGTGACGGCCGCACCCATTTACAAAGCAACATTGATTTTTAACACTGTATGCGTTAGTTTTTAATGCAAAAATCAATTAAAATTTGACTTTTTTAATTTTTTTTAATTTTTCACCTCGAAATTTAAGCCAAAGAGAGAAACTTTTTCCATGGCCTTCTGAGCACAATGGTGGTGTCCGTTTTCATTCAATGTGCTCCAGAAAAAAGTGTCTCTTCTAGATTGAAAAAGAAACCCTAGAAAAGCTATGGTTTTTTCCCTCGAAACACTGCTTCACATACAGCAGACCAGGCAGCAGCAGTGTGGCTCTGATACCATATAGGATTTGAGAGATGCAAATCCATAGAACGCCAAGAACCCCTGCATGAAAATAACCTATTACAAGAGAGAAGCAGAAAGAGGAGAAAGAAGAACTCAGAAGTTGCTCAAAAAGTGAGAGCAAAATTATAATCTGAATTAATGAAAAAAGAATTACAAGGTTCAACCTATAAAGGTGAACAAAACCCTAAAGCCTTAAAAAGCTAGGTTGCACATTAATAATTAATAAAAGA
>MU224297.1:3590968-3608049 GCA_018584345.1 Thuja plicata | reverse complement strand
GATTATGATTTGATCATGGAAATTGATATAATTGATATTGTTGATATTTGAAAATATTGATTCAGGGATTTGATAAATTGAGAAATGGGGCCCAAAGTCTAGGCGACCATTTTAGGGTGCATACACTTCTGAGTTCTGCCTTTTGCTCCTTTCACTCAGCAATTAAGACTATCAGAGAAAAGATTCATCCTAAAGCCTTTGATTTAACTTAGATAACAAGGATTGAGTCTATGCTTTATCTGTGTGTCAGTCATTTATCTAATGTCACTGAGAAGGTGAAGAAACTAAGATGGAACAAGGATGCCTCTATGGCCCGAATAGTAAACTCCAAAATCCTACATTTGTCGCTCGTGAAGGAACTGATTCAATCATATAAAGAATGGAAGCCAACTCAATCAGTTACCGATGAAGAAGGAAGTCCAGCAGGAAGCGAGGATCGTGTCATAGATAAGGAGCCTTATTTGGCTATCTAGTTTTTATTAAATTAGCATGCAAAACTTATAGGACGTGTGTCCTATTTCTGGTGGTTTAGTTACTTAACTTTTTGTCTGAGAGGCCGTGTTTTTTGGGCGGCCTCTCGGTGCTCTGTTACTATTTATTCTAGCTGCTCAAACTTTCAAAGGGTTTGAAAAACTTTTAGACTGATAGTTATTGATTTTGATAATTACAGTTTGAATTGTGAAATGTTATGAATAGAATAGATTTCAGGTAATTATCTGTGTAGTAATTTTTTAAATATATGATAGGAAGGTTTTTGAATCTATGTTGTTTGTAAGCCCAAGCAAGGTGTCTTGTGTTGACATATTGTTTATCCTATTTTATACTTCTATCTGTTGGTTCATAATATCTAAAGTCTGTTGTTATCTTCTTTCTATTATTTTTGGTCGAGAAGTTGTTTATTTTCTTCATGAAATGCAATTGTGGAAGTGACTGTGTTTCCTTCCTACTCATTATCCAGTTAGATTTCTTTCATAGTTGTTTAAAAGCATATCATCAAAGAATGATATTGCTGCCTTTATAATCTTTCTAGTCAAAAGCTAACTGATTGAATCATTATTTCATTTCATTGAATATCTTATGAGGGAGTTGTACCTATTATAAAATTCAGAGGGAAGTGATCACAAAAGATACTGACCCAAATGTTAGAAATAGTTTCTTTTAAGGGTGATAGAGTAACTTAAAATAATTTTTGTAGAAAGACAAATCTGTTAGCTAACATATTTTTGGCGACTCTACTAGGGACCGCTTACAGTGTAGATCTGTGTTTAAATGCTTTGTTTTATGAAAAAGATATGGTCCTACCAGCTCTGATAATACCAAACTTGGAGGAGCAACCTCCTATTATTCAACCTGATCTTAACTTCCAAAATACCCAAGAGGACATAATTTCTGATTTAAACATTGTTGCTTGGAATTTAAAGACCAGCTATCACTAGTATCAACAAGTTCTCCTAGTTTTAGAAGAAGAAGAAGAAGACATAGGGGAGTATTTTAGAGGGCTCCCAATCGCCCAAGAGGCACAAGTCATTGACAAAATTACTCAGAGGCAATAGGAGAAAATAATACTGGATTCCCGATCATATACCAGGTCTCAGAGGAAGGAAGGTATTTTTGATACTTTCTTTGAAAGTTTGAAAAATATTCTTTTTTTGACCTCTTCCATATTAAGACCCAAAGCCAAGAGTAGACCTCCTTCCCCTCCTAAAACTTCTCCCAATTCTTCCTTGTCCTCTAGTGTCTGGCAAGCTTTAACTTTGTTTGGTATTCAAGCACCACCTCTAGTAACAATCTTTCCAAGTGCAGTTATGGCTCAACCATGGGGTGCAGCCATTGGTCCTTTAAATTTGGGAGCTCATCATCCTCTCCCTAAAGGTATTAAAGAAGTCTTACTTAAATTTTTTGGAGATGGCAAAGTCTCAGTAGATGAGCACTTGAATGCTCTCAATGTAGCTACCGCCATTCTGGTAGTGCAACATGAAGATGTAGCAGTCAGACTCTTTGCTCAATCCCTCTTAGAAGGAGCTGCAAAATGGTTTGGTCATTTTCTAGTTGGGTCAATAAAAAATTGGAAGACCACGAAGACCGTGTTTGAAGGATGTTTTAAAGGGGCTGATGATGAACATTCTTTACTAGCACAATTAACACAAATGAATAAGGAGATTCATGAGCCAATGAGAGATTATGTGGAAAGATACAACAAGGTTATCCATAGAATCCCTGTTGCCAAAAGACTGACTCCTAAAAACCAACAATGTTTCTTTGTAAACTCTATGCCCCCGGACATAGGAATCACTTAAGAAGGAGTAGGCCAGTTGATTTAGATTTTTCCCAAGAACAAGTCACTGAGTTAGAAGATGATCTTATTACAGTCGGGAAATGGAGAAAAGATGTGCAGATTTCTCACTCTCAACCTTCTACTTCAGCTCCTACAGGTCTAGTTTTTTGGAGACTCATGAATGATGTAATTTCCTTGAAAAGACAATTACCAAAACAAGGATCTTCATTTCCCTCCCCTTATCAAGATATCAACCAAAAGAAGCCTAATCAATGGCATAATAAAACTCCTCTGTTGCCTTCTACTCAACCAAGATTATCCTTGGAAGCTTCACCAAAAGAGGCTATCATGTGTTCTTTTCATCTAACAATAGATCACGATGGTAATTCTTTCCCTGATATGCAAAGACATGTACAAATGGAGGCCACCAAAGATGTGCTAGGAGAATGTATTGTATAAGAGCTCCCTCAAGATAGACCTGGCGACTCTGGCTCATACTTTTTAGAATATGAATCTGACTCAGAAAGAGGAGATATTCTGGTCACCCTTGGGGATCCTGCTTGTGCCATGTTTACTTGAAATAAAAAGTTTTCAAAGAACACTTCAATATCAGCTAATTCTTTCCATAACACTCAAGATCCTATAAGCAACACTTCTCCTCCTAGTTCTTTCACTCTTGATGTTAAGGTTTTGTAAAAAGATTCTAGCATACCCTCTTTTGATATTGTAGAATTTGGCAAATATTCTGCTATCCAAATCTCCCTTGCTGAATATCTGAGATTAAATCCTAAAGAACTAGATAAATTAGTCAAGTACGTCAAAGGTGACCTTCCAAATTCATCACAATCTAACCAATGTACTATTGACCAAACTGATGATCTAGTCGATATTCCTGTAGTTATTTCACCATTTGTCATGAATCATATTGACACTGCTGTCACTCCTACCCTAGAATTGAAATGTGAATTTGATGAAACCAGGAAGCCTGACCCCTTTTATATTTCTCTACTCCTAAATGATCTTAAATTGAGTAACTGCATTATAGATTCAGGTGCCTCTGATAATTTTATGCCCTGATCTGTAGCCAAGGCTTTAGGTTTAACCATGACCAAAACTTTTGGGAGGTGCTATTCTATGGATGAGAAACAAGTGCCCTTAATCGGTCAAGTTAAAGATGCTCAAGTTGTTTTAGCTGCCCATCCTGATAAGAGAGTTAAGTTAACCATTTTAGTAGCTAACATACCTGCAAGTTATGGTATGCTCTTGAGTAGAACTTTCTACAGAGACATGGGTGGGGAGATAAAGATGAATTGGTCAGAAGCCATCATTCCTATTGGGAAGAAAAAGGTCAAACTAGAACCTAAAGCTAAAAATAAATACAGCGTAATCCCATCTGATGATCCTAAGGCACAAATTCTATTCCAAGACTATGAGTTTGGTAATTACATGATTTTCTTAGATGAAACCCCTCCTATTTGTGTAGACCATAATGAGAATGATCAAATTTGGTCGATGGAGTTTGATGGTAGTTGTGCTACTGTCGGTTCTAGAGTTGGTGTAGTCTTTAAAGGGCCTGATGATCAATATATCCCTTTTTCTTACAAACTTGATTTTAAAAATACCAATAATATCGCTGAATATGAGGCTTTGTTGTTAGGGTTAAGAGAGGCCAAGACATTGGGAATAAAGGCACTTGTTGTGAAAGGTGATGCTGAGATTATTGTTAAACAAGTAAAGGGTCAGTTTGTAGTAAAAAATGAGCGTCTGAGACATTACAGAATTTTAGTGTGGGACAAAATGGATTCTTTTGAAGATTTTTCCATAGAAGCTATTCCTAGGAGTCTCAATACAAGGGTTGATTCCCTAGCCGTATCAACGTCTCTACTTCTTCCTCACCCATATTTCAAAATAGGAACATATAGGGTGGAGATGATATATAGACCAGCTATCCCAGATAACATTGAACACCTGCAAGTTTTTGAAGATGATACCTGGATTAAGGATTTTATGGTGTGTGTAGAAGATTTTTCATCCATATACTTCAAAGGAATGAATGAAGATAGTGAAAGGCCTAATCCTAAATTCCTGCTAGAAGAAGAAGTTGTCTAGTTGAAGAGAAACAAAATTCCCAAAGGTATTATTTCCTTAGAGAACTTGTTTTCTCAAAAAGATGATAGTTTTATCTCAAGAAAACATTCTCAATCAGATGTTCAAAAGGAATATGACAAGGTGAACATTGGAACTATGGCTAAACCCAAATGGATATCTATAGGTAAAACTTTGTCTATCCAAGAAAAGAAAAACCTTCAGACCCTGTTAACAGCCTATACTAATGTTTTTGCTTGGGATTATAGTGATCTTAAAGATTTTTCAAAACAAAAATTTAGCCATCACATCCCTCTCAAGCCTGAATCAAAACCTTTTAGGCAAAAGCTTTGTAGTTACAATCCTAAGGTTTCTGAAGTAATTCTAAAGGAAGTTGACAAAATGCTAAAAGCCAAAATCATCTACCCTATTCATCATTCAACTTGGATTGTGAATATTGTCCCTGTCAGAAAAAAGAATGGTGAAATAAGAATCTGTATGGATTCCTAAAATTTAAATTAGGCCAGCCTAAAAGATAATAATGCCCTACCCAAGATGGAACACATATTACAGGTAGTTGCTGGGTCAGAAATGATCTCTCTGCTTGATGGGTTTTCTGGATATAATCAGGTAAGTGTGGCTGATGAAAATAAATAGAAGATTACTTTTACCACACCATGGGGAACTTTTTCTTACAATAGAATGCCTTTTGGCCTGATTAATGCAAGGGCAACTTTCCTAAGAGAAATGGATTCTTCCTTTGCTGATTTGAAAAATAGAATTATATTAATTTACCTTGATGATTTAACTGTGTACTCCAAAAGAAGGAAACATCATGTTCAGGATCTCAAATCAGTCCTACAGAGGTGTAGAGACCATGGCATATCTCTTAATCCTAAAAAATTAGTTTTTGGTGTGACCGAGGGAAAATTATTGGGACATATCATATCCAAAGAAGGGATTAGGATTGATCCTGGAAGAGTAAAGGCTATTCAACAAATCAGTCTACCTTCAACAAGAATGGGAGTCAAGTCTTTTTTTGGTCAAATTAACTTTTTAAGAGCTTTTATCCTAGACTTTTCTGAGCTAACAAGGCACATAGTGGGAATGATGAGTGAAAAATATCCCTTTAAGTGGACAGAAGAAGGTAGAAAATATTTTGGATCAATTAAGATAGCTGTAGAAAATACCCCATCTCTAGTTTACCCAGACTACAAGAAAGATTTCATCATTTATTGTTATGCTTCTGATCACACTCTGTCGGGAATTCTAACTCAGAAGGATATTTCAGGAAATGAGGCTCCCATTGCTTTCATGAGTACAGCTTTAAAAAAACATGACCTAAAGTATTCTCTCATTGAAAATCATGCCTTTGCTATGGTGAAATCAGTTAAGTAGTTCAGATTCTATATCCTGCATTCTCATTCTATAGTATTTGTTCTTGAATTAGTAGTAAAGTCACTTCTCACTCAGCAAGAAGTAGCCATGAACAAAAGAGTAGCATGGGTGACAAAAATTTAGGAATATGACTTGATAATAAAGCCCACTAAACTAGTGAGGGGTAGGGGTCTATGTAAATTCATTGCAGAAAATGTTAGTCATCTTGAAAGTCCAGAATGTGAAGTATCTCAAGTATTATTGGTCAGTTTAACAGATTCCTGGTTCTATGACATTGCTTATTTCTTGAATTATGGAGAATGTCCACAAAGACTATCACCCAAAGAGAGGTGGACTCTGAGGCTACAAGCTACAGAGTATGTAATATGGCAAGGTGTGTTTTATAAGAGAGGCCTTCATGGTACATTCCTAAGATGTGTGGATAAAAATCAGCAGTTGGAATTGCTTAAAACCTTTCATGAAGAGGCCTGCGGAGGTCATTTCTCATCTACCGTAATGGCATTCAAAATTCTTTGAAATTGTTTCTACTGGCTAGGTATGTTCAAGGATTCTTATGCGTTCGTTAAGAACTACAAAAAATTTCAGTTGTTTTCTGGAAGACCCCTATTAGCTTCCTTGCCTTTAAGGCCAGTTGTGGTGAGTGAACCTTTCAAACAATGGGGAATTAATTTTATTGGTCCTGTCAATCCTTAGTCTAGTGCAGGTCATGCTTATATCCTAATAGCGACTGACTACTTCACTAAGTGGCTTGAGGCCATTCCAACCAAAAAGGCTAATTCTCAGGTGGTATGTGATTTCTTAAAAGATAATATCTTGGTACACTGTGGAGTACCCAAAAAGGTTGTAGCAGATAATGCCACTTACTTCTCTTCACAGGAGCTTTCCCTTTTCTATTTTGATCATAATATCTTGTTGGATCATTCATCTGATTATTTCCCCCAAGGAAATGGATAGGCCGAGTTGAGCAATAAAAATTTGATAATGATAATGAAAAATTTAGCGGATGATAGTGGCAAAAATTGGCATAAGAAACTTTTTGAAGCCCTTTGGGCTGATAGAATTACACCTAAGAGACCAATCGGTATGGCACCTTTTGAATTGGTGTATGGAATTGGGGCACAAGTATAAGTTCCTTTGGAACTCTCCATAGCTAAGCTGCAAATGGCTATTGAAGATCAAACTTTTAAAGACTCCTTGGAGAAAAGGATCATGTACTTCCATAAACTAGAAGAAGAAAGAGAAGCTCTGGTGGATAAAATTACTGAGCATCAAGCTAGAGTGAAAAAAAATTTTGACAGGAAAGCAAGACCCATAATTTTTCTGAAGGGAGAGGAACTTTTTCTATGGGACCAAAGAAAGGCTCCTAAAGGTGCCCATAGTAAATTTGAATCACTTTGGAAAGGCCCGTTTGTTATCACTAAAGAGTTGGGAATGAATGCTTTTAAGTTGGCTTATCTAGATGGAACGATCTTACCATTTTCCTATAATGGGAAAGATCTTAAATTGCTGAAGCTTTAATCTAAGTCCCTGTGTCCTGCTATATATATATATTAGGTTAGGTTTGCTTCTATTTGGTGTGTCTTTCCTTTCTTGTGAGTTTTCTGAGCCCTTTTTGCAGCAGTTTGCAAAACCAGAGTATTTGAGTTCTCTAGCTTTTGATAAAAGCCAGTCCCCAATCAGAGTTGGTGTTAGTCCAAATCTTGATCTTTGTCCTTAATGTTTCATTTTTAGAGTTGCCTTGTTATTTTTGTGAATCTCAAGCTGCCTAAGCCCTCATGTTCAAAATCTCAGCGAAAGGATCTCCCCTGTGTTTCACCTTTGTTTGTATAAAAGAAGGAAAATCTTTTGCTAACATGTTTCTTGAATAGGTTTAAACATGCTTGAACAACCTTGAATAGTCTTGAACTCAGTTTAAGAGTGTTCAAGAGTGTTCAAGCTCGTTCATAATTTTATGAAGTGGTAGCAGGTGAATAGTGTTTACGCTAAAAGAGGTGTTTCTTGATCGCAAGCTTTAGAACTTTTGGTTAATCAAAGATGGGAACTTATTGGATACATGTGACTTCTTGTTTGAGAATGAAGGTGGAATATAAAGGAACAGGCTTGAACAGTGTTGAACACATGTGAACAGCCTTGAACTCGGTTCAAGAGTGTTCAAGTGTGTTCAAGGATTTTAAAAAGTGGCATGTGGGATAAGCAAAGGACAACCACCATATTTTCAGATGTGGACCCCACTTAGGTAAGGCTTTTAATGAAGAGATGTATTGGTGGCGGTTAAGTCATGTCTAAGTTGTAAAATTAATGAGGAATTCATGCGGCATAAAAGTTTGCGCAAGTGGCAGTGAATTATTGTGTGCGTGAACGGTCACTTCATTCTTCAAGCTTTTATTTCCTTAATTGTGGGCAATTAATTACTCATTCATGGTGTTTCTTATTAAAACCCTTCTTGGCATTCATTATTTTTCAATTACTTTCATTGTCTGTATGTGCAAAGAGTGGAGGTAAGGGTTTTTGGAGCTTCGATTACTAAATTTTCCACAGTGAATAAGGTAAGTCAGGCTATCACTCCTCCAGCATTTAAATTTGAAGAGCTTGTGAATTTTACAGGGTTTCTATAGCATTTCTCACTCTATTCTTGCAAGAATGAAGTCTGCATTCCATTTGTTTGGGAGTTTTTCTAGTTTGGTGTGAGAAAATCCTATTGTAACAGACATAGATTTAGAGGGGTATGATGTTGAAGGGATAGCTGATAGGCTTACTGCATGTGTTGAGGAAAATGTCCCTTCTATGGAAATTTTGAGTAGTGGGTTGTGTATAGCCTCTTGCTTCCCTCCTACAGTGGTATGTCCTGAGCTTGTTCATGAATGTATCAAACATTATGACCAGCAAACCGAGTCAATTCTTAAAATAAATTATGAAGTGTTAATGGCTATGAATAGAGGAACTGTCGCTTTGGCTTTCCAAATCCAAGAGAAAACTTTTTCAGCTTTCTCTTCCCAATCCCTAGTTAAGTTCAAGCCAAATGCTGACGCAAACTATACTTCCATAGCAAAGCATTGGTTATTAAATGCCCAAAGGGGAGGTTCCTTCTTACCCAAAAAGTTAAACAAAAATATATGCATCCACACATTAGTGATATTATGGTAATGTTGCACAGAGTCAGAGGGTCACCCAGGGCTTCTTTGTTTTCAGACTGGTTATTCTTCTATGTAGAAATTGTTTTAGAGGGAAAACATAAGCTGGATTGGGCTGAATTAATTGAAAAATCTATGAGAGAACAACTGAATAATTCCAAGCTTACTAGATGTGGCTTTTTCATGTCTTCTTATCTGATGTATTGCTTAGCATGTAGTAGGATTTGGGATGGTATGATTCTTGAGCCCTGGATTGATGGCATGTGTGTTTTTAAATATTTCCCTATGCTTCGTAAAGACAATGTGATTCAAAATTATAGGAGAGTTCATGATACCTTTATGGGTAAGCTTTGCTTTGAGATGTCTGGAGATTCAGCCAGGAGGATGAGTTCAGAGGCTCAGTAGTTTGTGACCAAATTTGGGAGTTTTTATATTCAGTTCCCTAGGTTCTCTTATATAAGAATTGGTGGTTTTGAAGATGATCCTACTAAATTTCCTAGGTATGCATTTGATTGTTTCATCCTTGTAGAAGTCTGTAGACAACTTGCTATTGTGCTTAAACATTTTCTTTCTGGAGAAAGAGGAGATAAAGTTTTACCATTGTAGTTAGGAAATTTTTCATGCCTGACTATTGAGGATGCAATAAGTATTAGAATTTACCTTGGTCATTTTGATTTCAAGTATTATACAGAACGAACAGGCTTTGATAACAAAAAATTTGCTAGTGGGAGCCTAGGTCTTAGATCCCACATGTTTCCAATTCCCCATCTAGAGGATTTCTGGGAGGATTGTCCAAATGAATCCCAAGTCATGATAAGAGGCCATAGAAGACTTTGCATTTCCCAAATTCTGTCCATGAGAATATAGTTCAGCATAGAGGGGGTAACAGATGATGGTTCTGACTTGGTTGAACCTAGTTTTAAAGGACTTCTAGACACTAAAGAAATAAAGATGGACTGGTTGAAGGAGGAGGAAGATGACATTAAATACAGAACATGACATGTTCTTAAATTAACTGAAAAATGGCTGCAGGCAAAAAGAAAGCAGTCTGGTCCTAAAACAATTAGAGTTAAATCTTAAATTTTATTTCCCCCCCCTCTACTTATAATTCACCTAAACCATCTGGTAATGTAGGTTCCTCTAATAAGCAGCAGAAGAAAGATTCTAAGAAGAAGTCTATTTTAGAGATTTCCACTATGGCCTTTCCTTAACGCATTCCTAGGTTGAGATCCCGATCACAAAGAAAAGTGAAGATGGCTCAGGATCAGACAGAAATGGTTAATCTGGAGGATGAAAAGTTTGAAGATTTAAACTACCAGATTGGAGATCATGACCAAATCGGGAAAGACCTTTTTGATGTTGATGATGTAACCCTGGATTTAATGGACACCCCATCTAAAGCTGGTTCTCAACTAACAACAACTAATGATACACCCAAATGGTTAACTTCTTTAGTTAACAGGAAACAGAGTTTGATTCCAATATCAATTCCGGTGCATGATATTGTTAGTAAATATGCTCAAAAGACACCCAAGGCCAAGAAAGTGAAGAGTACAAAACACATGTTTGTCAATGCTAAAATTGGGAAGTGGATATCTGAGGTGGCAACTTACAGAACAAAGGAAGAAAAGAAAGATGTGGCGGTCAAGGATTTTGAAGTAACAAAAATTGAGTTAGGGACAATGGATAGAGCCAGAAAGAATCACCTTTTCAAAGAAACTTCCCAACAAATGTTGATTACATCAGTGCAAGATAGCAAAGAGAAGAAGGAATTGAAATAGACCATTGTTTCACTTTCCCAGTTTATTAATACATTCAGCAACTTTCATGCTACCCCGTTGTCCCAATCATCTCAGGTGTTTGATCCCAATTCTGAAGAAAGTAAGACATTGCTAAATCAAGTTCAAAGGGGGCAGACTCTGGTTTCTTCAGTTGATGAATGGATGTCTCAAGTGCTCAAAAATGGTAGGCAATACATTAAAGATTCATATTCAATTCTTCATGACATTGAGACAGTGATAGGAGAGTTGCAGGCTCAACACCAAGTATGGGGCACAGATGAGGAAACATGGGTGTCAGCAATGACCAAATTTATGGAAATTGAGAGGCATGGCTTTATTAAATTCTATGTAGAAAAGTCACTAAAAGGTGCCGAAGAGTCTCTTTTCTTCATTCTCAAGAAAAATATCAGTTGGCGCGTTGCTTTGATAAGAAGTGCCATTACAGAAAATAAGGAATATGAAGCTAAAGCTAAACAAATCCAAAAAGCTGCCCTGACTAAGTTGAAAGTGATTAATTTCACTCATACCTACCCCTCCATCTTTGGTGAGCAAAAACTAAAGGGTGCTCTAGATGCTTTCAACTCAGGAATTAAGACTATCATAGAAAATATTCATCCTAAAGCCTCTATTTAACTGAGATAGCAAGGATTGAGGCTATGCTTTATTTGTGTGTTGATCTGTTATCCAATGTCACTAAGAAGGTGAAGAAACTAAGGTGGAACAAAGATGCCTCTATGGCCCGAATAGTAAACTCCAAAATCTTGCATCTGTTTCTCATGAAGGAACTGGTTCAAGCATATAAATAATGGAAGCCAACTCAATTAGTTACCAATGAAGAAGGAAGTCTAGCGGGAAGCGAGGATCATGCCATAGATAAGGAGCCTAATTTGGCTATCTATTTTTTATTGAATTAGCATGCAAAACTTATAGGACGTGTGTCCTCTTTCTGGTGGTTTAGTTACTTAACTGTTTGTCCAAGAGGCCATTTTTTTTGGGAGGCCTCTTGGTGCTCTATTACTATTTATTTCAGCTGCTCAAACTTTGAAAGGGTTCAAAATTTTTTTAGACTGATAGATATTGGTTTTGATAATTACAGTTTGAATTGTGAAATGTTATAAATAGAATAGATTTCATGCAATTATCTATGTAGTAATTTTTGAAATATATGACATGAAGGTTATTGAATCTGTGTTGTTTGTAAGCCTGAGCAAGGTGTCCTGTGTTGACATATTGTTTATCCTATTTTATACTTCTATCTATTGGTTCATAATATCCAAAGTCTGTTGTTATCTTCTTTCTATTATTTTTGGTCAAGAAGTTGTTTATTTTCTTCATGAAATGCAATTGTGGAAGTGACTGTGTTTCCTTCCTACTCATTATCCAGTTAGATTTCTTTCATAGTTTTTTAAAAGCGTATCATCAAAGAATGATATTGCTACCTTTATAAGCTTTCTGGTCAAAAGCTAATCGATTGAATCATTATTCCATTTCATTGAATATCTTATGAGGGAGTTGTACCTATTATAAAATTCAGAGGGAAGTGATCACAAAAGATACTTACCCAACTGTTAGAAATAGTTTTTCTTTTAAGGGTGATAGAGTAACTTAAAAGGATTTTTGTAGAAAGACAAATTTGTTAGCTAGCAAGTTCTCATGCTGAAAATAAAGATTGCACTCTCAAGAAAGATCATGTTAATGATGAACCATTGTTTTGTGATGATTCCCTTCCATCCTCTACTTCCTCCAATACACATACATCTCCTAAAGTTTCCAAACCTCTCACATCTTTTACAATTCCTTCATCCGACAAAAATCCTAATGCTTTTCATGCAATTCCCTATAATTATTCTCAAGGGCTACCTCCTAATGAAACTCAAGCTAACCTTCACTTGGCTTCAAATACTTTAAATAATGGTAAACCTAAAGAGCCTAAGCCTTTACATGATATAATTCCTACTTCATCTAATCCTTCATCATCTCTTCCCAAGTCTCCCATATAATTCCAACATGCTTCCTTGTCCTTAGAAGTGGCTCCATGTCAAGAGGACTCTAAAAATGATAAAGAAAAGAACATAAAGTAAGATCAAGATCAAGAAATATCCATGTATTCCAATCCTCTTTATGATGTCTCTTATCTGCGTCATGGTTCTTTTGATCCCTTAGGCCCTTTCTCATTCATTCCACCACGTCTTAAGTCTTCTCCTAAGAAAGATCAAGTTACTACTTACACCATTGAGCTTATTGATAATCAAAATAACCTTACCACACTTGCAGTTTCCAAAGATGATACTTCCATTAAGGTTATTAAAAATGGTGTTGTTATTTCCAATGTTGAGCCTATTGAAAATCAAGAGAAAAATGATGTGATTATGCTATCCAAAGATCCTTGTCAAGATCAAAGTTTTCCATATTCTTGTTCTACCACTCCATGTTTGCTTCCACTTTCTACTCTTCCTAAGTCTTTCCAAGCTTCAAACAATCCTATCAAAGAAGGTGTTCCTATTCAAGATGTTCACAATCCTATTGAAAATCCTAATGCTCACTCTAAAGATGTTGATGTCCTTGGTTGTCATATACAAGTTGATGAACTTATTGATTATCCTTTTGCCTCTTGCACGTCCATCCTTGGACCTCCTCCACCAATACTAAGGGCTTCACATTTTCCTTCCATCTTGGGTCCTTATGTCCCTTCACTTTCTCCTCCTAACTCTCTTAATTCTTCATCCATCTTGGGTCCTTACATCCCTCCATCTCCTATCTTTCCTCAAGATCAACATAGATGCATACCCTTGAATCCTTTTCATCCATCCACCCATCTAAACCAGTCATATTCTTCTTCTTCCTCCACAAGTCCCAAGTCTTTTGGAAGAAACTTGAATGTTCAATACAAGAAAAAGAAGCAATACAAGAATCCATCTAAAAAAGAAGATCACCATGTATCCTCTAATCGACATGGGGGCATAAAGTCAAAAGAGATATCTAAGAAGAAAACTACAAGACAAGTATGGGTTCCAAAATCCATGATTAAATATATTCTCTCTAAATCATTAAAAAGAAATGAAAAGCCTACGACTATATGGATTCCAAAGTCTCTCTTGAAAGAGTATCATGTTGAGAAATAAGTGAAGTTGACATTCAAGCTTCCAAAGGCTTCTACTTCATCTTCTTCCAAAAATATTCTTTCATTCCATGTGCCTAAACTGCAACATCTGCTATCCATTCACCATATTCCTTCATGTATTCCTTCATTCACATTTCCTCCATCCTCTCACCACCCTTCAAGGTGTGTATTGACATTGATATTGCCTTCCTTTCTGTCTACCCTTTCAGAATCATTTCATTCACTATCCTTCTACCTTCTATCCTTTTTCCTCATTTGTCTATTCCTCCTATCTTCCAACCTCACTCGCTTTGCATAAAACCTTATCCTCCATCTTTCTCTTACATCTTCCTTTCCCTATCAGCATCTTTGAGCATATCATTTTTTATTTTTGGCATATCACGGTTTATCCTTTCAAGGAGCATTATCTAAAAAGCTTTCCTTCTTCCAAAAAATTCAAAATTCAAAAAAAAGAGAAAAAAAAAATTAAAGAGAAATAATTTCATCCTATGGTGAAAACCACTCTCTTGTGGCACCTAGGATAGGTACTATGATGAAAAGTTGGCAATCAGGCATCATGTGTAGTTCTTCTACATCTTTCATCCATTCTGTATTCTCTGTTTGATCTTGACAATGTTGATCTATACACAAACATTTGGGATATCTTGTGAGCTGTCTTACAATGACCTTGCTTTCATTCCTTTCATGTTTATCCTTCATATCTATCTTCCTCCATTCATTTTCTCCTATCACTATCCTTTTCCCCTTTGGTCTTGATCTAATAAAAATCTAATAAAAAAAAAGGAAAGAGTAAAACACGGTGCTATGAAGCCTCTTGACATGTCTACTCCTTTGGAATGCATCCTTTTCTACTCTTTCATTACGCTTTTGTGACTCATCCTATGTTGGCATTTCATTTCTTATCCAAATGTGCTTTACATGATGTTTCTTTTTCCCTAGCTTGGGTACTCTTGAGGAGTTTGCCTTTGAGGATTTCTTCCCTTCATTCTCCTTCATTCTCCTTCATTTTCATGTCTTCCATATTTTCCACCAGCTTTCTAATCCCTCATGTCCTCCACCTTGCTAAACATTGGGACTACGTAGTGTGATCTTTCTTGGGAGCTTGATGCCCATTCAGTCTAGGGGCATCCTTTGTACATAATTATTGATCTTGAAAAAATCCAAAAAAATGATATATTGTCAAAAATTTTAAAAATTAGAAAATGTCCTAAAAAAATGATCATCTTAGTGAAAACCTAGCAATAGGCACTTTGATGTATCTTCAAACAAAATTATATATTCCAAAAATACAAAAAAAATTCAAAAATTCAAAAAAATTCAAAAAAAAGGTAGAAAAAGTGCCTTGGTGAAAACCTGGAAATAGGCCCCTTGGTAGCAAAATTCAAAAAAAATTATAAAAAGTCAAGAAAAAAATGAAAAAATAAAAAATGAAAAAATTGTAATAAAATCCAAGTGGTGAAAACCTGGAAATGGGCACTATTTGAGGCCTTTGCACCCCTATTTCTTAGCGCATGACCTCAACACTTAGCCTCTCTCCATCATGTCTTGTCCTTGTTGCTTTGGTTTAGAATTGATCTTTGTCTTTTTCTAGGGGGCATACCTGTGTTAGCTTTGGTCTCTTGGATGCGTTAGTCTTTAGGACGCCTCACAAATGATGTTTTTCAACACCACCCCAACTGTATTTTTCAATACAACCCTTGACATCGAGTGTTTTTCAACACTTATCGGTTTGGTCTTACCCCATTTTGTCATGTGGTCTTACCTGCTTGCAAGCATTCAATCCTTATCCTCGAAACTCAGTATCAGTTAACACACTTAAATTTTTAAACACAACACTTAATGCTTGAGCTATGTCATGCTCTTTTCTTTGTGTGTTGACTGTTATTGATTTTTGTTGAGTGTCCTTGTCTAATAAGTCTCTCCATGATGCATAGCTAGAGGACTTGGGGCATGGGGCATATTTTTAGTTGCTTCTTTCTTTATACTTCACTATTTTTTGCACAATCATTCTGTTGGTCATCCTGGCCTCTATGCCTTGATGCAAGCATGGTTTTTCTATATTAAATTGGGTAAGATAACATCACAATCATCTTGACCTTTATATCTTTGATGCTTATGTTATAATCTTTCCACATTTATTTCAAATCTGATGTACATCACTTTCATATCTTCATAGTTGCACTCTTGACTAATGATGGTTGTGTGATGTTTCCGATATAAATCGCATTCATATCTTCATAGTTGCACTTGTGACTAGTGATGATTGTGTGATTTTCCGATGTCTGTTAATAATGGCACAATGATGAAAATAAGTTCCTTTACATTCTCTAATGAATGATGAACACAAAGACCTATGTTACAGTTGCTCTATTGCAAGTACACCTTTGCATTTTCACGTAGCTTGCATTGTTAGACTTCATGTTAGTTTACATTTTTAGGTTGCATTATGAGTTTGAGGGTTTCCTTTATCTTTCTTGTGGACTTTTAATCAACTGTGATCACATTCTAATCTTCATGTCCTTATCTTCTTTCGTGATCTCAATTGAAATTTTCTATCTTAAACAGTTGATTGATTTTGGGGCCTTCTTTTTCTTAAGGAAAATTCTCTTTCTTCTCTCCATTTCTTTCCACCTCTTCCAAACTTCTATCTTCCATTTTCTTTCACTGCACTTCTTCTTCTTCTTCTTCTTCTTCTTCTTCTTCTTCTTCTTCTTCTTCTTCTTCTTCTTCTTCTTCTTCTTCTTCTCTTCTAATTCAACCTTGGGGCATAATCTTTCATGCTTGATGATATACCTTTGTTCTATGATCCTTATATCTTTCATCTTACATCAAGAACCTTATCTTTAGATTGATTTGATCAAATTTATCAATTTATTGTTTCTCCTCTATCTCATTTCGATTTTGATCACGAGCGGGCAGTACCTATCAAACTTCAATCTTTTATTCAACTTTATCAATTATATCAACCTTGACATGTTAATTACTTATATACGGTGTTGACCTTGTCTTTTTCAATTTTCTTATCTTTGTTTTGATGTCAATTACTTATAGACAATAGTGTTGATATTTGTGTTTTTTTGTGATCCCAAATCGACCTCACACTTCA
Source organism: Thuja plicata (assembly GCA_018584345.1). NCBI lineage: Eukaryota > Viridiplantae > Streptophyta > Pinopsida > Cupressales > Cupressaceae > Thuja > Thuja plicata. The sequence continues at coordinate 3,591,152 of MU224297.1, read as the reverse complement.
ACTGCATTCTTTGACTACATGTGTTGCTGAATTGACCACACATTTGTCAAAGAGGGCCAAATGTATGCACCCTAAAATGGTCGCCTAGACTTTGGGCCCCATTTATCATTTTTATCATTTTATCAATTTCTGAATCAATGCTTTGGAACATTTTCAATTCAAATCAATTTCCTTGATCAAATTG
>MU224297.1:3556642-3584843 GCA_018584345.1 Thuja plicata | reverse complement strand
TATATATATTATGATCATACTGACCCCACATTAGGTAGATCCGTTCTATGTCCTTTGTATGTTTATGTGATATTTCCCATGAGTTGTCTTCGTTTGGGGGCATCTCATAGTGGAAACATAATCAGTAGAGTTGTTTATGTTTCCGTTCAAGACATTGCTCCTATTAAAGTGTTAGAAATGACTTTAATGTGGGGGCATACACTCAACTCACTTTTTGCACACATGCACGTTCAAAATATTTTCAAACTTAAAAACTTTTTCCCTTTATGGAGTAAAGAATAATCCTTAAAGCAAGGACATTTTACTTTATAGGATCTCTTGATTCCTCTAGTTTAAATTTACATGGATCTCATGATCCCTTAAGGTCATAAGGTGTCCTTAAGAACAAATCTCCATGATGGGTTGACTAGTGAGTAGCCACATTCACTAGGCAGTTCAACTCCATCTTTCCAGTTGCACTTTTTTCTTGTATGGTTCACAATGGGACATACAATCTCATTAGGCGAGGTGACCATACCATGTATCACCTTCTCCTTGATTGACGATGCCTCTTTTATTGTGATCCTAGGGTTGATAAAGACTTAAGTCCCTTGGGGGCTTGAAGATTTATTTATCCCTTTATGAATCCAATAAGATTATCTATTCTTTATGATCTCCTTTACCAAGAGTTTGTATTGAGTCTATACTCTTGCTAAAGCAGGGGCTAAATGTATAGTCAGAAAATGGAAGCACTGTCATGGTAGACTTGTTTAACCTTTTGGGTAAGTGGTTTGGGATCATTTCAAGTGCATTGAATGGGTTCCTAAATTTGATCTAGCTTTATCCCCTGTTCTACCCCATTTCCACTCTTTTCAGCCCATTTTTGGCAACCCAGATTGAGAAACATAGACTTTGGCCTTGGGGTCTAGGTCAACCTTTTTGGGTCAAGGTCAAAATTGACCTTGAACTAGGTCACAATCAAAAAATTTTAGGTTTGGGGCCAAAATTCCAGAATCTCAGGGTTTCCAGATGTCAGTCTTTGGAAAAAGTTGATTCCCACTTCCGAGTCAACTGTTTTGGACTTCGGGACAACAAATCTTAAATTATATTTAACATAGGTCCTCTTCTAGGTGCATGGGTCCAATTAGAATTTAATTCTCCTATCTTTTCCTCTCTAGAATATTTTTCCCTAATTTCATATAAAAGGAAGCCTTCTCCTCTCATTTTCTCAAAGATTTGGGAAAAGCATGAACTATGATCATCAAGCATAATTGCAAGAACTTTCAAAGAATTCAAGAGTGAATTTCAAAGGTGAAGAAGCAAGATTTGAAGCAAGCCAAGTAGCTGTTGAAGCATTCATCCACTCTCAAGAACTTCTCAAACATCCATTTTCATCAACGAGATCCATTGGTGGCCATTGAAGGATTCAAGCTCGATGGAGCCCTCTTGTTGAAGATTTCTCCATCTACACTCCTCCAAGCCTCTTCCAATTCAAGAACCCATTAAAGATTGGTATTGAAGATCTAAAATAAATTTATTGAAGACATCCAACATTCTACATTCTATATTCTACATCTTTTTGGTGCATCCATACTTGTGGATTCAAGGATTTGAATCCTCCACAAGGACTTTTACATGACCAAGGTGAATTGTTTTATTTGCTTTGTTTATTTTTGCAATTTCAATTATATATTTGAGGTTAATTCCAAAACCTAGGTTTGACCAAGGAAAACCCCTTGTGTTACAAAACTATTACAGGAAAATCTACTGGTGGGAAGTTGGAAAAGCCCTAATTTCCCTCATACTGACTTTGATTGGAAGATTATGAAGGATTGGGGTTTGGGAAAGGGGTTTGCCAGATTTGACAACACTAAACTAAGAGCTAGAGAGGCAACTTTCTGGGTCCCCCCTTAGGCCTACTGGCAAAAGCTTAATTTTGATGGGTCTGGTTGGAGCGGCGTTCAAGCGGGAGGGGGAATCATACGAGATCACTAGGGGAGAATGGTTGCTGCTTATGTTGGTCCCCTCATTGGCCACTCAATTAACAAGGTGGGGGCTATGGAGCTCTTATGGGGATTGAATTTCTCCCTTAACATGGTTTGAACTAGGATTGAGGTTGAGGGGGATTCCAAGGTTATTGTTGAAGCTGATAGTGGTTGATCTACGGTCGGGTGGAGAGTTGACCCTATCCTATCAAATATAAGAGGTTTGTTAGATCGCTTTAGTGAGACCACCATAAAACACATTTACAGGGAAGCAAATTCAGTTGTTGATTCCATGGTGGATGAAGGTCTTTAGATGGATGACTTATGATGTTGGTGTGCTTCTACTCAGCTGCCCAAAAATAATCAGGACCTACTTATGTGGGAAATGAGCAATGCCAACAACAACCTAAATTTTTAAAAATCAAAGTCTAATTCAAGTGTTAAAAGGTAGACCTCAAAGAAATATCCATTATAGCTTGGTTGTTTTTCATATTTGGAAATGCCACGTGGCCTCCAAATTTAGGTTCCCCAATTCTTTTTTGTGGTGGATGTGGCCTTCTTGCGTCACCCCCTCCATAAAGTGCCATTATGTCTTTAAGTGGCATCAGATGCATTTGAAATTTAAGGAGATTAATAACTAATATGATGAAGATTGATTTGATGGTGATTTTGGGTTACAACACCACAACCACGTGTTAACCCCGGTGGCATCCTTGGTGGTGTTTTTGGTGCCCAAAGGCAATTATTATTACAGTTTTTGTATGTGAACTAACAGATGTTTAAGGCCAAGTTATTACCTTATTTCTGCCATTTCATGCAATTTCTCTACTTTGTTTTCATGCTCTAGTTTATGGTGGTATTGTGCTTTGAAAGGTTTATGCTCTTGCTAGGTGTGGAATTCTTAGGTGTGGCCTGTGTCTAAATACTCTACTAATATGGGTGGGGGTCGTCATAGAATTGAACCAGACAAGATTGAGGAGGAGTTCTCCTCGGACTTGATGGTGATGTATTTCTGTAAGGAAGCAAGGATTATTGCCTTCATGAAATGCTTGGTTGGGCATGATGAAATGATTTCTTTGTAGTTTGCCAAAAGCTAGAATGAGAGAAGGGTCACCATTAATGGTATCACATTTGAGATCAATGAGGAGGTTATTGGTAAAGCCACGCATATGGCCACCATGGGAAGGAAGTGGAAGAAAACCATCAAAACCTAGGTGAAAATAGAGTTTGACAAGTTTTTTGCCAAAGTAATCAGAAATTATAGATTGCATATAGCTAGGTCAAGCATATCATACACATCCTAACAAGTGGGGTACACTTAAGAAATCATTTCAAGGAAGGTGGACCTAACAGTCCTATTGTAAATCTCTTAACTTAGTGCACACTTAACAATGTTGCTAAATCTCTTAACAGAGTAGATCCTAATAGGTCTCCACCTTAATACTCCTAACAAGAAAAACAAGATGGTAAAGAATCTTGAGAAGATGTTCTCGGTTAATGAGAAGGAGAAAGAACAAACAGAGGAAATTGAGGAACAAGGTGCTATTAGTGTAGAGGAAGATAAACAAGGATTATATTTTGAAGCCACAAAGTCTGATGTGCCTCCACCTCCTACAAAGAAACCAAGGACCACAGCAGCTCGGAGGATAAGGAGCCAAATAGAAAAAGATACTACACCTCTCAAGAAGGTCAAGTGAGGAACTATAAGAGGAAAGAACAAATAGAGAAGCAAATAGAGAAATAAACACCTACCAAAAGGACAAAAAGAATGGTCAGGACCAAGGCCAATGTTGAAGATTCAAAAGAAGATAAGCATGAAATAAGCAAGAAAATATTAATCCCTCCAACAATTGATGAGGTTGTTGATTCAATTGCTATAGCAGGTACAATGACTGAGAGAAAAATAAGACAATGGAAAAAACTAGAGCCAGAGGACCAACATAAAATACAAGATGGAATCATCAGGGCTATGGTCAAATTTAAATATGTACTAGTTGAATTTGTCAACAAAATATGCAAAGAGATGGGTGACAAAATTTCACAACAATGATCTTATGCTTTGCACACTGAAAAAGAAGTGAGGGAGAGGGTACTTGTCAAACTCATGCCTCCCAAATCCAAAATGGAAAAGATAAAATAAATAATGAAAAATAATTCCAATAAATTTGTGGCAAAGATAAGAGCCTACAAGGTGCTACAAGACAAATTTATAGAGCTGGACAGCATGACCGAAGAAAAATGGAGACAAATTATTAATCTTCCGGCAGAATCAACAAGTTGTGAGAACCAATTACTTCTCACCGAGGCACCTCATATAGAGGAGAATGAAGATAAAACAAGTCCTAAGAACATTGCTATGGATAATGTTGAAGATATGGAGCCCATTGACTTTGATAAAGTCATGGATGATCTTGACATTCAATATATCACTCACTATGATTCTGACAAGGATCCACAGAAGGATGATGATGTAATATTTATATCTCTTAAGGATCAAGAAAAGAAACAAGCATTGAAGACACTAGGGATTAAAGACATGGATATTGCTGATGAGATATGGCCAAACACTTCAATCATTGATATAACAGAACTGGACCCTACAGATCAAATCCAAAAAGATGAATATGTCACTGCTCAACAAGCTCAAACTGATGAGCAAGACACAAATCTAGATGCAGCACAGGTGAGCACTCATGATAATATTCCAGTGTTGATAAAGGCCATCAGTTTGCTAGAAGGAAATGAAGAATCTACTACAGCAGATACAAGCATACCCGAGGACAAGGGTGATATAGAAACAAAAGACACAACAGATGAACCAAAAGATATAATTGCAGATCAAGCTACAACCGATGATCAGTAAGACAAGTCTCCCGATAAAACTAAAGAAGAAGAAAAACAAGTAGAGAAGGAAAAGAAAAAGGATAAGAGTGAAGAAGAAAAAATAGATGATTCTCAAAAGAAAATTGAAGAGAAATATGGTGAAACACCCAAGGTTGGTGAAGAGACATCTTCACCTAACCAATAGGTGAACCCCAAGTAGAAGACACAAGAGGTTTCATCTACAAAGCCTTCACCAAGCACGACAGAGAAGACAAATGAACTAGCAATGGTAGTTCATACATCTGTCTCTACTCAAATCTCAAGGAAGAAGAATAGAAATAAAAAGAATCCAGCTACTCTTGATGAGATAATTGAGATTCGAGTATGTGATCCTAGAACATTAGATCCAATTGAGTTAAAAAAGTATGCAAGACTTTGTGAAAGGAAAGCCATGCAGGATAAGTTGAGAAAAGCCACAAAGGAAGCAAAGGTACTTGAAGTTGCAAAAGGAATAATTTAGAAAATTGTACCTGATATAAATGTTGATCAAACAACCTCCATACTTGATCAATTAGTGGTTCTCACCGATGCCATCACATCTTAGAATATAGATGCTGAGAAGGCTATAGAAGCGAGACTTGAAAAGAAATATGAGTTCAAGTTAGTAGAGAAGATAAGCCAAGATGTGGCATTGCAAAAGGTGAAGCTATCTGAATTGGTAAGCCCATTGGAACCTATAATTTTAGAATCTATAGCCTTAATACAGAAACTATGCACATTAGATTAACTCACAAAGGATTATATCGACAAGATAGCACAAATTGATGTTGATCTTCAAGCTAGTGTGCAAGGTCTAACAAACAATGAAGATGCAATCAAATTACACCAAGACCAGCTCAAGAAAGCTAGGAAGCCGAGACAAGAAATACAGATTGTAGAAACAAAGTTCAGAGATGAGGTGAATGAGCTTCAAGACAAACTCTTACCTACTCTCACATTACTGCAGCAACATATGACTGAGGCAAGAGCACTCACTGCCACCCTAGAAATATCTTTCCTACACAACATTTATGATATGCATGCTAGGATTGAACTAGAGCACATGGCACTAGATCTCCTCAAAGAAAAATGAGAGAAAATGATAGAAGATATACAGAACTGTCACTCCCACAGTCTTAAAACTCTGTAAGTTACACATTTTTGTCACAATTTTGACAACTTATAAGTTGTACATTTTTTTTATGAGTATTAAAAAATGGGGAAATGATATGTACAATTAGTCACAAAAAAGGGGAAATGAAAGGAGGAAATGATTTGTACAGTCAATCTTTAAAAAGAGGAAAGAACAAAAATAAGAATGTATAGTACAAAGGCAAGTATACATGTACATATACCTATACTATACCAATGCATATAGTTATGGGGAGTCATTTAATGACAAGGATATATACATGGTGTACATACTAAACACTTTAGTATTATGCACATATCATTTTTTATACTAATGTCAAAGGGGGAGATTGAATACATTATATTTTTCCATTAGTATATGCAAGGTGTTGGTTCCCAAAAATGATAGATTCACTTTTGGCCAACTGACAGGTATAATGGTAATGCACCACTTGATACCTATACAATTTTGGCTTAATCAAGCCAAGGCTAGTAGGCCTAGATTACCCTTAAACAATCAAATTCTCTATGTCGCACAACTACATACAGAAGACAAAGTTCTTCCAAAGGTGGTGCATGATCCTTCGAGGAAAGCAACAAATCTCTTAATAATCTCTAGTCTATAAATCTTGACTAAAATGGATTATACTAAGGATTGAAAAGTAATGCTTTTGAAATAATGATTAAATAATCTACAAACTACAAAGTATGAACCAAATGACAATTTCCAAATAATGACTAGATTAGTGCCTTCTAAATACTTGGGCTATAGAGTCATAAAATTCTCAATCCTACGTATAATTAGAGACAATTTCAAAAAACTCACTTTTAATAAAGAGAGACTATCACTCCAAAGGCTTCCACTTGACTTATAATTCAAATCAATCTATATAGCTAAGCTTATCAAATTTAACTCAAATTGAGAGACTGATAAAAACAAGAGAAGATACATAGATCTATCGATTGATATTTAAAATATATACTAATTTTGAATTATGATACTCAGGTAATTTAACACAATGAAACAATCTATAAAATAGAATATCTAAAAGACTAATTGAAAATATATAACTTATAACCACAAATAAAAACAAGAGCACTTATCTTTATTAATGTTGAAAAAATAGTACATCAGAGTCCATGTTGTAGTTGTGATCAAATTCTATCCTATTAAAATATGCATTGTTTTATCTTGTCTCTTTAAATTATGTATATATATGTTTTTGAGTGGCTTTCACACCTCTTTAGGGTGAAAAGACATAACCCTTATTACAAATTATTTTGAAAAAATAATAAACTAACTTAAAATAACTACCTAACTTTTGGATTTGGATTTGGCCAAAAATCCAAAACACCTCATGAAAATATAAGATTTCTTCTGGAGATAGGAAATTTGATTTCCCAAACTGGGTCATTTTTAGATTTTTAAAATGCGACCAGCTCCAACCTCTGTCGGCATCATCTTTGTAGCAGGTTGAAATTCTAGCATTTTATGAAGGCTTCGATTAGTTAGTTCTATTTATTTGTATCATAAAGCTTCCTTCTTTTGATTATTTTAGTACGGATTAAATTTCTTCTTGATAATGGATTGGGAATTCTAAATTATCAAAATTTAGGGTACCAAAGTGGCTCTTTTTGGGACGTATGCACTCTGTGAGCATAGCAATATTCTAGATATCTCTGGAGAAGAAGAACAAGTATCCACACTTAATCTGATGCAAAGTGAAATTGGGTGGCCCCAGGCCCTGAAAAAATGAACACTACTTTCCTCTATCAACACAAAAATTTGATCATGTAATACTTTGGATCTCCCTAATATGATGCCACCATTCTCATGGACAATATTCATTTCTTTATTAACACACTTTGACTTTTGTTTACTCTTAGAGAAGTCAGCAGGTGCACTATAGTCCTTCCTAAATAGAATATCCCCATGTATTCAATCAACCCTACAAGTAACTAGATTAAGCTCTTCTATGTGGATGCCTTTATGTATATAAAATTCCTTATAATCAGGATGTTGTTTCTCTTCACAAAAAGGATTTGAAGATAACTCACATTCAGGAACTTCATTCTTATCAAGAATTTAGATAGGATACTTGGATAATTTTCAGAACTAATATTCAACACATTCTCCTCATTATGTCTGTTTGATTCCATCTCATCTTCACATGTTTGATGGAACTTCTGCTCATAGGATGAGATAATGCATCTCTCACTTTATGAATACATATTTTGAGTGTTATCAACTTCAAAATCATCATTAGGCTTGCTACCTTCATCATGATGTTGATATATTTGATTGTATAGGAAATATCCTTCACATAATGGATTCTTGAACATAGAGAACCCAAATTTATCTTCCCCTACTTCCTCTTCAAATAGTGGATTCAGGAACATAGAAAATTTAGGCACACCTTCATGAGATTTTTCATCAGGATCATTGGATGTTTCATCAATAAGACTAATATCTTCATTGACATTATTTTCTAAAACTTCCTATTGTTCATATGTTGTATGTTCTATTTCATCTCTGTTATTTGATTCCTGGAAATATTTATCTTCTTTTTCTAGTACCTCTTGCATTTTCTTATTCTGATGGTTAGAGAAAAACTTGGCCCATTCTTCTGCACATACTTTTGATATTCAATATTCAATAAATCCAAAATTTGTTCCATACTGAGAAGATTCTCCTCCTGATCATGATTTTCATTTGTTTCCACACAAATTTGATCTGATATATATGCTTCTTCAGTTTGTTCCAAACTTTGTTCTTTATTTGAATCGGAGGGCTCATCAGGTTTTTGCTCCACCTTATAATACTCTTTCATTTTCTGAACATGGAGCTTCAAATCAGGATCATTTGGCGAAATTCCCAATTCACAAAATCTTTTCATAATTTGCTTGTTTGAAGACCTGATGTCCACGGGTATCTCCAAATAGAAACCCATCATCCTTACAAATAAACAAGCTGAAGACTCACCCTTTTCTCATTCTACATTGAAAAATTCATCTAAAGGAGACATGTAATAGTTCTCTTCCATATTGTGATCCAGAATCTCATCCTGTTCATAATGTATTTCATCTTCACTTGCATCATGAAACATATCAAGAAACCATTTCTCAAACTCTCTCCATGATGAGATACATTGTTCAGGTGTCATACTAAAAAGAAAACTTGCATGATCTATCAATGATCTCACAAATAGTTTCATAATCAGATCTTCTGCATAGATATGGAAATCTTAAATAAATTTATAAAAATCCGTGTAAATTCTCCATTGGTGATTTTGATCCATCTCCACAGAATTTTGGAACATATTTTTTTAGTTTAAGAGAAAATTCTTTCTGACCACCAGGGATTTTATCAAAACTCAATGATCTATATACTTCAATAATATATTTTGGTATTGGGTCACAAAATTTTTATACTCTATGTGAATATGTATTCTAGTATATGCTGAATATCTAAATTTTTAGTAACTTCTTTCTTTATACATTAGGTTCTTTTCAATAGAGTCGCCACCTCTTTAAAGATTCAAAATTTAATTATCTCATTCTAGGTCTTCTCCCTTAGTAGAGTCACTGACTAAAATGTTTTGTTAAATAGAGTCGCCACCTTCTTGCTAGAAGGAAAAAACTTATTGTCTTCTGAGTTCTTATCTCTAGTAGAGTCTTAATTATATCACCAGATCTTCTAGGTAATCTTGAAAATTGTCTTTCATAGACAACTCCCCACTAGAGTCTCCAATTTGTTGGTGCTCAAAAATGATGGATTTTTTTTGGCCAACTAACAGGCATATACTAGTGCCTCTACAATTCTGGCTTGATTGAGCCAAGGCTGGTAGGCTTAAATTCATGAATTCCCTATGCTGCACAAATACATGCATAGACAAACAAAATTCCTTCCAAAGGGGTAAATGATCTTTGGAGGAAAATGATATAATCTCCTGATAACTGTATTCTATGAAATCTATACTAAAATTGAATTGTCACTAAAAAACCTAATTCAAATGCCTTTTAAAGAAATTAATCAGATTTAATTATAAATTACAAAGAAGAACCATATAGAAATTCTCAAATGATAATAAGATTAGTGCCTTATGAAAATTTGGGTTATAGAGTCAGAAATTTCCAATCCTACATATAATCAGAGACGGTTTTAAGAAAATTAATAAAGCAAGACTATCATTCCATAGGCTTCTGCTTGATTCATAATTCAAATCAATTCACACAACTAATCCTATCATTTTTAACTCAAATTAAGAGACTGACAAGAACAATGGTAGGTTCACAGACCATACAATTGATATTCGAGTTGCATATATTAACTTTGAACTATAAAAATCAGGGAATAGAACACAGTGGAACACTCTAATACATAGAGTATCTGAAAAACTAACTAAAAATAAATAACATATAACCTAAAATAAACATGAAACAAATTATCTCATTTGGTATTTGAAAAATTTGCATATGATGGTTCAAAATCCGTAGTTGTCAAAGTTTTCCTCCTCATTGTGTCGTATTTTTTTTTTTAAATTTCAAATGACTCAATATAAATATCTTATTCAAAGGTTTCTGGTGAAAAGACATACCCTTTCACAAAAACCTAATCCCGACAACTAACCCTAAAAATTACAAACTTAACCATATAAATGGTTTTAGGGAAAAACATTTCCCGTATAACAAACATAATTTGTTATATCTTCAGGTGTTACAAATAGTATTTTTTTCACTTTGTCGCATAATTCACCTTGGTTATCATCATCTATTTATAAAATTTGTGCACACCAAATCCATATTTAGATGACTATTAACAAATTTTAATTTAGGGTATAATTAATAATGTTTTCGAATCTAAAATGATCCCCATATTAAAATTTATTAATTTATATAATCAGTAATACATCAAAGTAAATTATTAAGAGAGACAAAACATAAGAATATATGTTGCAATGTGTATAAATCTTTCTTTAATAAAATAAGCAAAGTACTCATAAGATGTAAAGTCATTATCAAAGGTACCGTCTCAAAATATTTTCCAAAATCTTATTAATTTTACCTCATGAAAATTGCCCCTAAAATTTAGGGTACAATAGTTATAAATAATTTAGTTCACTCTAAAAAATAGGAAGAGAAAACTTACTCTAAAATAATAATTCAAAAGTTTTACATAGGGTAAATTAAAATAAGACCTAAAAAGGATTACATTAGTGAAAATCTAAATCTCATCAAAATGTAAAATATTTTCAAATATGAAAGAAATTCAACTACATTTTCTTACCTTAGTAATTTAGTTTTAAAATTACTAAAGGGTGCAGAATAATCTTAAATCTATCTCTATTTTTCTACTCATATTCCCAAGGAATACAATAGAACAATCAGTTAGGGTAGGATGGGTAGTTAGGATAGGAATAAGGGTGGGTTGAGAGGTCGAGTGTTCAACTCCCTCTCCCCACTCTTTTTCTTGAAATTAATATGGTAAATAATATACAAGCAAAGAATATTTCATATTTGAAAATTAAAATTATTTTGATAAGATATACTCCCTATGTGAGAATTTTGTTTTTGATTTTCTCACCTACACACGAAAATGTAAAATAAATTACTTCCACTTCCAAAGCCTCTTAAAGAATAACAATAGACTATCTAGTGAGAGGGTAGAAGGGTAGGTAGGTAGGAAAAGGGTTGGCTTGAGAGGTCGAGTGTTCAACTCCTGATTGCTACCCTTTTACCCTATATACTTATTACTCTTTTTTAATTTATTTTTGTTTCAAAAATATTTATGCATTTAATCCATTGAAATATAATATTAAAGTTTTTGCTCATAAATATAAAAATAGAATAATGACAATTATTTAGGCCTTTTTAATTGTTTAATTATTTTTTTAAAATAGGGAAATACTATGAAAATGATAAACAAATATTTTACTTCCCTGATATTGTGTATAATTTGTGCATGTAATTTTCGGCTCCAGTGGCTCTAGTTGGGGACGTGTGTCCATACTTGGGCACAGCGAGAATCCAACTATCTCTGCGAGAAGAAGACCATTGAGGACAAAGCATAAAACAAAACAGAACATAATAATAGAAAACCAAAATTAAACTAAAGAAAAAAAAAATTCTTATTAAGCACAATAAAACTAAATAATATAATTAAAAAGGAAGAACAACTCCCTAGAATAGATTCTTTGTTTATTAATTCTGCTCCCAAGTAATTATCATCAGGGTGAAATCATTTTCCCAAATAAGAAAATTATTTTTCTTTTTCAACCCACGGGTCCCACTTGTTTCTTCATCGGCATAGCTATGTTGTTGGGGAAACATAATTTCGATAGAACTTTGGCCAATATAACTCATCGACATAATATATATTTTCGGTGAAATTCAAATGTTGTTTTGTCGATTGTCAATAACTTCATTGGCATAACCTTAGCGTATGATTCCCATTGGAAAAACTTCCATTATCAGTATTGCATTTAAAACATTATAAATGCCTGATGAGTTAGGGTTAAGGCTTATTTAAAATTAAAATTTTATTCATTTTGCCGTAGGTCTGGATGGTTGCAGCCTTGTCTGCCAAACTGCATATAATAAGCTCTCTCATGTGCCTACAGTATTGTGCACTTGTAATGCCATCCAACCATGCTTCAACATCCACACACATTCATATCATTATTTCACTAGAACTGTCTTTCTTCCTTGAACACTATTTTTCTTTTGAATATGTGCCTCCGATTTAAACTGGCATTCTAATAATTTTACCATAGTTTTCAATTTCGAAATCTTCCACAAACAAAACCTCTATGTAACTCAAATTTTTTTTTAATCCAATGGATGCTGCACAAAAAATGCAAATAATATTGTATTTTGTTCTTTGAGAGAATAATTTTTTTTATTGTTCTTCCAATTGCAGTGTGCAATTCTACATTTACCAATTACATTTGCTTGAAAGTTATGAGACTTCCTTCAAGTCAAACAAAAAAAATTCATTTTCTGTTACAGAATCTCCGACCGTTTTTGGAGATGTCTGGGCATTTTTGAGGTTGTCAGCACTTCAAAAACATGCAAAACTGCAACAAAACTATTTTCCATCCATGGGATAAAGTCTAAGAACCATTTTACTAGTGTAAACAATCATTTACAGCTAAAAATTGACTTCAAATTTCTGCTGGAATATAAAAAATGTGATTCATCTTTTTAATAGCAATAAAATTTTGTTTCCTTCCATTTATAATTCCATAGAGCGAGCAGATAGACGATCCAAGACACTTTGATTTATATAGTGTTAGTAATATTAAGATTCAAATCAAAATCTGCAATTTTAACATCAATACATAATTTTTAAGATGCTAGAGAACACTAAATATTAAAAATACATGAGAATAAAATATACTTCCCTGAATTTTTCTTCATGGCTTTGTGGATGCATTTTCTTTTCCAGAGTTCGCAATAGACATATGTTTTCTTACCTTCGTAGCTCTTGGCCTAATTTAATGGCCAAAGGGCACCCAAAAATTATAATTTTCCTCTGTCATACACTTGGTTACGATCACGTAACAATAAGCACCTTCTGGAAGCATCATGTTTCTCTTTACCATTCAAATTACTCGTTATTCCCTTTTCCCCCGCTTCACAACATTTCTCACCAATGTATTCCATTGATATCTCTTGATTATTATGCTCAAATTTTTTATCACATTTGGTTCCTAGATTTTTCATTTTTCCACCATTCATCCACATTTTCTTTGAGAGCTATAACATTCCATCATATCCTTCCTTTATAAAACATTTTAAGTGACTTTTACTCTCACATGTAAATCTCAATCCAAAGTAACTTTCATAAGAAATATTTATACCATAAATATGAGCGTTTCTCTCACTATGTAATCTATTTTCTGAATGCATAATATTCGTTGGACATAAAATCTCTCATAGGGTTAATTTTTCCTTTTCAACTACAATATCGCATATCACTTTCTCATTTTCATTATATAGTAGATTGACAAATGTTAGGTAATTTCTAAATGCATCATTTTCTTCTTCTCCTTCACATAATGCTTTTGAACATATGTTATTATTTTCAGGAGCATCTTTTTTAGATATTTCATTATTGCTGGTCATATCCTATTTTGCCTCCTCAAACAATGGAATAAAAATTCCGTCCATACCTCCTTGAGGGATTTTTAATATTTCATCACCTGAAATATTATGATGTACATCTTTACGAAAAGAGATTTCTTGAGAATCCTTATTTTCTTTATAAATGGAAAAAACATTTTCACAAATATTCTCTGCTAAAATTTCACCTTCTTCCTGTACAATATGCAATTTCTTTTCACAAAATGAATTAGGAAATAATTCATAACCATAAACATCTTCATCATATTTTTTATAAATATTGTCCCTAAGGAGATTTTAAACATTAATAACCAACATATATTCTTCTTTTAGCATTTTATCCTTTTGAGATTTATTTTGTATTCCATCAAAAATCGTATGAACCTATTTGTTTTGATATCTAGAGAAAGGAATGTAACCACATTTCTAAATATACCTTTGATACTCCATATCTATTTCCTCTGAACTAAGAGAATGTTCCTCTCCATTACTGAACTCATTTGAATTTATTTTTATACAAGTCTCTTCTTGGATGGGATCTTCTTCCATCTTATCCAAACTTTCTTGTTCATCTTAATCTAGAATATTATTAGGTTTTTGTTTCACTTCTATGTATTTTTCTTTGCATTCCTCATCTCCTTTTAATATATGCACAAGGAGATTTACATAAGGATCATCTGGTGTGATTCCCAACTCATGCATTGTATTTATTAATTCCTTGCGTAGAGGCATAATGTCTGAAGGTATTTTTTGATAAATTTTCACCATCCTTATCTACAAATGTGCAGAAGATTCACCTTCATATCTTTCCAAACTGAAAAATTTATCCAAGTAAGACACGTAGGGTTCTTCTTCCATAATACAATTCTGATTTTCATCTTGTTCATAACACATGTTATCTTCTTCTTTACTTGCACCATGAAATTCATATAGGAACCATTGTTCAAATTCTCTCCATGTTGATATACTCTATGCAGGTAGTGATTCATATTCTTCTCTCACATTATTTTTTAATGACCAAGAAAATAATTTCATGCCATCACCTTCAACATCAATTTTGTAATCATCAAGGAACATATGAAAAGCATCTAAATGATCAAGAGCTGGTTCATCTCCATAAAATTCAAGCGCCTTCTGTGCAAGCTTTGATAAATTAGTACTGCATTGAAATTTTTTGAGATCCAAAGGCTCAGTGGGAATAAAAAATCTTCTGAAAATCTTCTTAAACATCATGTAATAAAGCTTATATTACTAACTAAAGGCCAAATATTTATTCCTTCCAGGTTCTCTCCCTCAATGGAGAAATTGAAAACTTCTGACACAAGGAGTCACCACCTCAAATGCCTTGGGGAAATTTTTTTCTTGCTTATCCTCAGCAGAAATCCAAAAATTATATATAGAGTCACCACCTTCTTCATAAGAAGGATAAAATCATACAATTGATTCTGAGCTTTGTCTCTAGCAGAGTCTGACTAAACTGTCACAATTCACTATCTTGACCAGAAATTCTGAAAATATCTTTCACAGATATTGGTCCCCAACAGAGTCACCAATTTGTTGGTTCCCAAAAATGATGGATTCACTTTTGGCCAACTGATAGGTATAATGGTGATGCACCACTTGATACCTCTACAATTTTGGCTTAATCAAGCCAAGGCTGGTAGGCCTAAATTAGCCTTAAACAATCAAATTCTCTATGTTGCACAACTACGTACACAAAACAAATTTCTTCCAAAGGTGGTGTATGATCCTTGGAGGAAAGCAACAAAACTCTTGATAATCTCTACTCTATAAAGCTTTACTAAAATGGATTATACTAAGGACTAAAAATTAATGCTTTTGTAATAATGATTAAATGATCTACAAACTACAAAGTATGAACCAAATGACAATTTCCAAATAATGATTAGATCAGTGCCTTCTAAATACGTGGGCTATAGAGTCATAAAATTCTCAATCCTACGTGGAATCGGAGACAATTTTAAAAAACTTTCTTTTAATAAAGCGAGACTATCACTTCAAAGGATTCCACTTGACTTATAATTGAAATAAATCTATATAGCTAATCTTATAAAATTTAACTCAAATTAAGAGACCGATAAAAATAAGAGAAGATACACAAGTCTTTCAATTGATATTTAAACTATATATTAATTTTGAATTATGATACTCAGGGAATTTAACACAATGAAACACTCTATAAAATAGAATATTTGAAATACTAATTGAAAATATATAACTTATAACCACATATAAAAAGAAGAGCACTTATCTTTATTAATGCTGAAAAAATAGTACATCAGAGTCCATGTTGTAGTTGTGATCAAATTCTATCCTATTAAAATATGTATTGTCTTGTCTTGTCTCTTTACATTATGTATATATATGTTTTTGAGTGGCTTTCACACCTCTTTAGGGTGAAAAGACATAACCCTTATTACAAATTATTTTGAAAAAACAATAAACTAACTAAAATATAACTACCTAACTTTCAGATTTGGCTTTGGCCGAAAAACCAAAACACCTCATGAAAAGATAATATTTCTGCTAGAGATAGGAAATTTGATTTCCCAAACTGGGTCATTTTTAGAATTTTAAAATTCAACCATCTTCAGCCTTTTTCAGCATCATCTTTGTAGCAGGTTGAAATTCTAGCATTTTCTGAAGGCTTCGATTAGTTAGTTCTATTTATTTGTATCATAAAGCTTCCTTCTTTTGATTAGTTTAGTATGGATAAAATTCCTTCATGACAATGGATTGGGACTTCTAAATTCTCAAAATTTAGGGTACCAACACAAGGTAAAACATGATAAACACCATCGGTTTATACTACACCGACAGATAGGGCACAACACTACCTGACACCAAGGTTACTAATATTGCTAAGTACAAAGCATTCTGATGAAACACTATTTAGTATTACTCGATGATAGAAAAGAGTGGAACTCGATAGATGAAAGGAACCTGACAATAGTTTCAAAGAAGGAACATCGATAGACTTTCTTTTCACACTGACGAGCAAGAACCGACAGTTAGATCCCGCAAAAAGTGGATCTGACTTTCCATGTTAGATAAATCACTGAAGTTTTATATTTAGCTTCTTGATTTGTTTTAAAACCAATATGTGAGGGTAAATCAATGTAATTATTTATTTTTTTATCATTTTAACTAATTTAAAATATGCAAACTAAAGGATCAAGGTCAAGTTGTATTCCTTGGATCTAGAGTTAACATTGTAATACATGATTCTAAAATAAGTCAAATACTTGTATAAATAGATGCTCAATCTATTATGAACATGTTGTTCAATGATGATTGTAGCCAATGAGAGCATCTAAGGATTAGATAAGAGAATTCATGCAAAAGGACAGAAAATGATCAATTCAGTTTCAAGAACAAGAACATAGGCTACGGACGAGTAGGAAAAGGTATTAATCAATCACTATAAGTGATATTCATATAATGTAAGCTTTAATGGATCTGTAACCAGAAATTATAGACTGCATACAGTCAGTTCAAACATATTATACACATTCTAACAAGTGGGGTACACTTAAGAAATCCTTTCAAGGAAGGTGGACCTAACAATCCTATTGTAAATCTCTTAACCGAGTGCACACTTAACAGTGTTGCTAAGCTCGTAACAAAGTAGATCCTAATAGGTCTCTGCCTTAATACTCCTAACAGGGTAGATCATCAGAAGTGATCAAATTCTAAGCCTTAACCGGCTCCCTTCCATTTTGCAGATAGTGAAGTTTTGTGGGATTCATCCCCACTGTAGTTTTTACTTCCTAACATGAGTTTTCTACGATATCATATCATGTTTTATGTGTACTCTATTACTTTCATGAATTTTTCATACAATAAGATTATGAATTAATATTACATGCATAAGAAAGAACATCAAATATGGTTGGTAATGCAATAAAGACTGATTGCTAATGGTGAAAGGTAATAAGTGTTAAAATTTATAGAGGTACTGATTCACCCCTCCCTCTCAGTACTACTTCCCATTAATCCCAAAATTTACTATACATACTCTTAAAATCCCTACAATTTCCAATGAGGTTACCTCTTATTCTTTCAATTTGCATTTGGATGAATGGTATTCTCATATCTTTTATTTTTTGAAAGATGGTACTTTTCCTGAATCGGCAACATAGAACATGTGTAATCATATTAGGAAGCTTGTAGCACATTATATCATTTTAGGAGATACACTTTACAAATTCTCTTATGATGGTTTGCTATTAAGATGTCTTGGTAGAACCAAAATTCCAATAGCTTTGGTAGAAGCTCATTCTGGTTCTTGTGGGGGACATTTTGGTGGAAAATCTTTAGTCAATAAACTTCTTAGAATGGGATATTATTGGCAAAAAATGGAAAAATATTCTTTCATGTTTGTTAAGAAGTGTCCTCAATGTTAGCAACATAGTAATTTAATTCACACTCCTACTTGTGAGCTTCGTAATCAAGTTGTTCCATGGCCTTTTAGTATTTAGGGTTTTTTTCCTATTGGAAAAATCTCACTGGCTTCTTCTCAACGACATACATAGATCTTGACGGCTATAGATTACTTTACAAAGTGGGTGGAAGTTGTATGTCTCCATTCAACGACTGTGGATGTTATTTTTTATTTCATTCTTAACTTCATTATAACACGATTTGGTATTCCTTCGACGATAGTTTTGGATAATGGTACCTCTTTCAAGAATAAAGAAGTCATGAAATTCTTGGAGAAGTATCGAATTCAACATAGATTTTTGACTCCCTATTATCCTCAATCTAATGGTCAATCTTAAGCATCAAATAAAGTCATTAAACAAATTCTGAGGAAAATAGTTAATAAGCATGCGAAAGATTGGCATACCCAACTTACCTATGCTTTATGGGCTTATAGGACTAGTGTTTGTACTACCACGAGTACTTCTCCTTATAATATTGTCTATGGTACTAATGCTATTATGCCTTTGGAATTGGAAATACCTTCTTTACATGTTTCATTTCATGGCATAATTGACAAAGATACATTTTGAGAACAACAATTATAAGAATTAGAAATGTTGGATGAACAACAAATAAATGCTTTGGAACATATACAGGATTATCATAAATCACTTCAGAACTAGTATAATCATAAGGTAATTGAATGGACATTCTCAGTGGGTGATTTAGTACATTATATGAGAATCAAAGAAATCTGAATTCTTTACCTGGTGAAAAAGGAAAGTTTAGCCCTAATTGGCTTGGACCTTTTGTTGTAATTGAGGATTTTGGTTCAGGTGCTTACAAATTTGCTAATATGGATGGTGTGCCTTTTAAGGAACCTATCAATATTATGCATCTAAAATGTTACTATCCATAGTACATCATTCTTTCCTTGTGTATTTATTTGTTCCTTATAAATAGTTATATTTGTTTTATAGGTTAGGTGATTTTAGCAAATTACATTCGAATACATTCATACACAGTTTCTTTTTGTTTGGTTTTATGTTATTGGTGAAACTATAGCAATCAATCATAGAAGTAGCTAGTAAAGAGATTTTTTCATCTATATATAATTTTTAAATTTGATACATATGTGTCACAATGCCCTATCTAGCACTCTCTCTATCCCTATTCTCTGGTGGTCGATGGCTCCCTGATCTCTCTGATCTAAGATGTGAAGATGAAGACCTCTGTACAGTATTCTACGAGTGGATCATTGATATGATAAGCTCATATACATGCTCCTATGATATCCATAGGTCATCCATTAGCCTCTCTCTCTCTCTCTCTCTCTCTAAACAACCTCAGCTCTCGCTAGACACAAGAAAAGATGTCTGCATGTCTGTCAGGATCTCTATGACCAATGGGGAAATCTCACTCACTGGCTAGTAGTTGGTAGGAAAGGCATGTATCCTTCAAGACCTCAGCTATGAAGCTCCTCCACTTCTCTACACTAGCTGTAGAATTAAAATATATTTATCTTTTAGTAATTTTCATCAAAAAATTAAGTTAAATATTTAAATAAAATACATATTTTATACGTGGATCTCCCTCCCGGGTATCACTAAAAGGTCTGGAAGGTGGGGGCATGGACTGAATACTCTTTCCATGCTCTCTATGTCTAGGTCTTAGAGGTGGTGTCTATGTATGGGTGTGTGGAGGTCATCGTATCTAAGTGGTGACGCATGAACAATATGCTCATCCACAATTGTACTATTAGCTGGGGGCATCCTATTTTCTCTCTCCTCTAATCTCTCCTCCTCCATGAGATCTCTCTCAAAGGTGGGATCTTCCTCATCTATGTGATCCCCCTACTATCTCAGTGTGTGCTCTCTGAAAGGCCTGGATGACCTATGGGATAGTCATCAGGGAAGATGAGGTGGGTTCCCTCTAATGTAGTCCCTTCTAATGCCTGAATATGCTGCATCAAGGGCTATGTGTATATCCTCTCTCTTGTTTGTATCACTATCTATGGAAATAATGTGGAATTATGTGCTCTCTTCCCTTATTTATAGATAAAAATTATGGTTTTAGTTAGGGTTTATTTAGGTTAAATTTGAATTTCCCTTTACATGCTTTTAGATAGACATTCACTCTTTTCATCATAACTTGAGTTCTGTAGCTCCATTTTCAGTGTCATCTATGGTGTTGGAATCATGATTTAGATACCTAACTCCTTGAATTAGTTTTAGAAGGTTAGGAATCATTATAACTAGTTTAGGAAAATATTTTTCAACAAATTGCATATCTAGTGTATAGGGCTATCTTTATCACCCTGTTTCACCCTTCAGAAGTAGTAAGCTAAAACAGGGGGCACAAGGGGCTCTATGAAATTATAAATTTCATCCTAGTAAGTCTAAGGTGGTTTATGGATTTTTATTACCATTTGTGCTACAGGTTGCGGGTACTAATAGTTTCTTGCAGGATCTCTACATTGAGGACCTGGCTATATCCTTTTTATTTATTATGATGTTTTCTTACTTTAGCTTGCCTATTCACGCAGTGTCATATCTAAGCTAAACTGGGGGATAAATTTATCATCTTAAAATGGAAGAAATTCCATCTGGGTAGGTTTAACACCTTCATTTAGTGCATTTACATGATAGATTTGCATTTAGGAGGCATCTACACTTGGTAATTATTCATTTCTAGGTGAAATTAGGGTTAGGATCCTGAGGATATCAATGATTTTCTTCTTCATGGATCTATTTTCTAGGTACCACCTATGTACTAGTCCACCTATACTTCATCACATTTCTTCTATTCCCCTGTGCCCTTTTCCAATACTCTGTTCTATTTTCCCATCATCCTAGGTCTCTGGCCGACCTAGAAACTTCACTGGCACTCTAAGTTGACTAGCCTGAAACCTCATGTCAAGGTCGAGGTTAACCCTAACCTAGGTAAGGGGTTGAGGTCAAACTTGACCTAGGTCAAGGTCGAGGACAACCTTCACCTTTGTCGGGTTTTGGTTCCTACTTTCAAATTTGGATCATAGCGGGGCCCTAAATTCAAAATTGGCCCCCGGATCTGAATGTGGATAGGTTTTTATTCAAAATTTAATTAATGCATTTCCTCCTTATTTGGTTATTATAATTGGACCATAATTAGAGCTGAAAGTTGAATTAGGGGCCCCCACATTTCCCTAGGAGGCTTACCTTGAAATCTCTATATAAGCACTCTCTTTTTCCTTCATTTGATATGATATGACGATGAAATGCAAGAGGACGATATATGAGGACAACATATGATGATGCCTTAATGAAAGAAATAATTTTGTGGAAAATTTATTTTGGACATTCATTGGAGCAAGAAAGAATTCATTAAGCCTTCCTTCTTCTTTGATCTACTATTTTCAACATTCAAGCATTCAAAAGATACAATCATGGGGTAAAAACTATGGATTATGAATTTCATAGGAGTACTTTAGCCTTGGGAGCTTGGTATGATTTCTTTATCATATTCAAATATATGCATTTCTCTCTCATTTAAATTCATCATAGGGTTTCGATCTAGAGGATTAGATCTTGGCATTGCACATTCAAAGCTCTTCCTACGAGCAACACACACATTTTCTATTACATCCGGCTATTCTTGGAGGTGGAAATCACCAAAATAGGGGTTTGACTAAGGCAAAACCCTATATAGCCACCCCAAAACACCATTTCAAATATCTACTATCGCTATTTTGGAAGTTGGAGTGTAGATTTGGATACCCTTTTTGGCAAAATTTCAGGATTCGCGAACTAAATTTTCATCGAAGCAATGCAGGTCAAGGTCAACATAAAGGGGCACAATTGTACCCCCGTATTTGGGTCAAGGTCGACCTCACTTAGAAAAGAAAAAATACTTGTGGGTTTTATCTGTCTCTATGTTTTCATTCCAGATCAGGTTATGAAATTTCAAAAAACTTGATACAGACACCATAAAATAGGTATTTCTAGATCTACTATGTTATGAGGTATGTATTTCATTATATCTGATTTCATTATTCTTTACAAACATTTCTAGATTTATATTCCTTATCATTACAATTAAATGTATGTGGTTAATAGAGGCATAGGGTCTCTTTTATGGGAAAACCCCCATTGTTCTAAACCCTATCCATATTTTCACACCATACAGTTATCATTGATGGCAACCATACATAATTTTGAAGATTACTTAAATCATACTATCATGATATTGAAGGTTAGAGTGTAGATTTGGTTAAGTATGGGCAAATTGGCACAGTGTACAATGTTTGATATATGGATTAGTACATGAATGTATGATCAATTTTTGAGGTGTGAACCTAGGAGGAGCTTCACAGAGTTATTTTCTACCTTGGTCTATGTTGAAAGTAGTTAATATTATCCTTTGATTGAGTTATAGCCTTCTAAGTACCAAGTAAACAAAGAAGAATAAAGAACAGAGGCAATTGGTTATTGGATCTATTAGTGATCCTATCAGATCAATGATCTGATTAGTTTGATAGTTATTTATGATAAAGCATACATGTATGATGACATCTATTATTTTATTCGATGTTAGGAACATGTTTTGAGCATGGATCTGACAAACACTTCACACGCTACACATATTGTTCTTGAGTCTAACTATTGGAGCTATTATCTTTTTTGATGGACATATAAGATCAATTTTTTATGACGATTTACATATATGCGATGGTTGATGTGAAAATGATATATTATGTATGTGTGATGGATCAGTAATCAGAGGTTCGATTGTCAGATAAGAAGTATTACATTGTACTTACATGGAAATTTTCAGGCATATGTGATGCTATTTGTTAGTTCATTTCTATTGGATTGTTATCCATTCATTTTGTATGACAGTAAGCCTTGGTATGGTGTATCTGAGCAGTAATTCAAAAAATCGGGGCTCGGTAAGTTGATGTAAACAATTGAACAAGTTATCAATATTATATCAAAAATATGTAAGAAGAGAATCTATAGAAAATTTAATGTAGTTTCTAAGTTACAAGCCTTTTTTGAAATAAAGAATATCTATATGGTGAAAATTTCAAAATTCAATGCAGTAGTACAAATTTTTTTAAGAAAATGATAAGAAGTAGGTGTATGTATGAACACCTTAAACATAATCAAATGATAACAATTTTTTACAAGATTCTAGATATAAGTAGTAGACTCATTTCTGGAGGTGACACATATTTTTTGTAATTTTTTTCAATTAAAAAATTAATTATGATTTTTCTGCTACAATTTTTCTAAAATATAAAAAATGATGTGTCTGACCACCTTAACTTAGTCTAAACTTCATCAAATTGAAAACTTTTTTTTCTTGTAGTACTTGAAGCATAGAATGTGACTCATATTTTGGATATCAAAACTATTATACCATTTGAAAGTTATAATTATTTTTCAATTAGTCTATCAATCAGGACTTTAGAGGTAACTCAATTGGAAAATAAATAATAATTACTTATTCAACTCAAAAATTGATAGCAATTATATTGATGGAAAGCTGAGAATCTCCCTAAGAAATCCTAAATTCATTTCATCAAATTTGGGTGAAAACAATGTGTCAGCTACATGGTTGAAGTCTGGAGATCGGAAGAAATATTGGAAAACACATTTTTTTGGGTTGACCATCTAGGTTTGGCATCCCAAAGCCAAAACCCAAGAAAAAACTTTTTGCAAATACTTAGGTGTGTCAGAGGTATCAGGTACTCAATATGTATCAGGTATCTGATCCATATCGGGTATATGATCCAAATTGGATACACATTTTGAAAAAATTAAAAAACACGTTTTAGTAAATTGGGCATAACTTTTGCATTTCTTATTGAAATTTGAATTCTTTACAGGCGTTGGAAAGGTGATTACGAGACCTAGAATAAAAATAAGGTAATTGTATTAGATTATCGATGAAAAATTAATTATAATCATATGAAGTGAATCCTTAATTATGAAACTTTTAATAATCACAACTTTTACATATAAAATCATTCGTTTTTAGTTCAATTTGTCTCCCATAAGAATTGACATAGTTAAAAAGTAGTAAATAAATGAAAACATTACATTTTATGTACTAATGAGATTAAATTTTCATAAATCATCAGATAGGGTTTCCTTGTTGTCTTTGATCCTTTGTACGCAATTGCCCAAGATGACCTAAGAGAAAATCTCTCTCTCTCTCTCTCTCTCTAACCCTCTTGTATTTTCCACAAACATAGTTTTCACAAAAATCCAAATCAACTTGTTCCAAACATGGAAATAAATTATTTGAATGGAGAAGCTTCATGCCCTTCTCACTCATGTTCGCAAGTCAATTGTGTCGTAGAGTTGTATATGTTCATTTGGAAGCTAGTGATATAGAATAATTAGTATTACGAGTACATAAATAAAATGTACCTACCTTTTCCCCTCTTTCAATTATCAATGATCCTTTAGTACCCTTCCCTAAATTGTCTATGAATAGGATTCGTCAACCACCACTTCACAATTTTCCTACTAGTATTAAATTTAATCTATTGAATCAAGAACACGTCCCACCTCTTTCAAAATCCATTAATTTCCATTTGGTAATTTTATCTGTATCTTTTCATTTCCAACAATTTTGCATGGTTCATCGCCACCTAAATAAACCTAGCCAAAATCACCTTGAACATAATCTAGAATATATTTTCTATGGGGTGTGGTATGAAAAGAAGCCTTTGAATCTAACACCCAAAAATTAGTAATATTATCCAAAGAAATAATCAAAGAATCTTGTAACACATCACCTGCTACATTTGATTCCTTGTTATTTTCTTTTTTTCCATCCCCTTGTTTTCCATTTTGACACTAACAATATTTCTTTAGATGTCATTTCTTCCCACAATTCCAACACTCCACATTTACCCTAGATTTGGTTCTTTTGTAATACCCACCTCTTATGTTGCTTTTCATTTCGTGGATGCCAAACTCTTTTAGGCATTTTGGATATATGTATTGATTTTATCAGATGGTGTAGATGATATTATGTGTTACATTTCAATATGTTATTTATCCATTGTTAGTATGTTATATCTTCTTGTATATGTGATTTATGGTTATTTTATGATGCTTATGTATATGTTAGGATTTCATTTCGATTATGATTTTCTGACAATACTGACCTTAGATTTATATGCACATGGATCATTTTATGTTTTCGTTACTGTTTGATGTGCTTGGTATGGTATGGGACAAAATCGTAGTTACTTGCTTCGGCGAGATCCACACGATAACCTAGTCTCAACCATTGTTTGTCATATGATATATGCATGTATGTTCGTCTTTGTGATGACAGGATTGCAGGTACCGGGCTACGTCTTCCCTGAATTGCCAGGAGTGAGCGTGCCCTATCATATTAATCTCAATGGTAAGAGAGGGGAGATAGTTTTCAGGTCCAAATCCTATCCTAAACCAAATTGTCCTAGTTAGTGGACAAGTGTCTGTTTTGACTACCCTGACTGAATTCATATAGTTGATAGGAATTCGTGTATCCCTTTCCTTGAGTATGTTTGATTTTGCATGTTTCAGTTTCAGGTGCTTGATGTGATTTTGTGGGTGTGATAGCATGTTATTTATTTAATTGAATATTATTGCAATTAATTATTAAATATAGGGTATTTAATTAATTGAAAATTAAATTAAATACCTATGTTTAATTGAAACTTTAATTAAAGTGCAATTATTGAATAAATATATTTAATTGAAGAAATAATGGAATATTAGAGTAATTATGCTTGATGCTTAATTAAATATTTAGTTGCATGGTTAATTGATTAATCTAATTGAAATTATCTCTCATGCATTTTCAATTTAGCACTTTGCTTTTATATTCCTAAGTTGAGTTTTGCATGCTTTAAGTGGAATTGAAAATAAAAGAATTATGTTAATTAATAATTAGAGAATTTATTTTCCCTTGAGGGTTTTCACTTTTGGAAACCTAATTGCTTGGGATATCTATATCTTTGGATTGGAAGCCTTTTGAGAGGTTGTTCAATTAGGGAGAAGGAGAAATCAGGTGATTGGGATTTTGAGGGAGAGCTTGCTTGGATTTGTGGCTTCTTTTGCTTGGATTTGTGGATTCTTCTTGCTTGGTTTTGGAAAATTGTGCTTCTCATCAGTTATTGAGGTAGGATCTTCATCTTTTGAATTCTAGTTTTCAGATCCCCGTCTTCCATGCATCTGAAAGCTAGGACCCTTTTGTGTGATCTTCCTTGTTTGAAGTATTGAGTGTTTTCATTGATTTAGAGTTGAAAAATATGATCTTGGTATCAATTTTTGTTTTCCTTCAAACTTGCATGTCAGATCTGTGGTTGTGGGCTTAAAGGGTTTCATTTTTGGGTGTTAAAGTTTAAAGGGCATTAGGGTTTTCAATTGATGTGTATGAGTTTTTAATTTTGGGCCTTAGGGTTTCAGATCTGTAGGAGTAAGACTTCTTTGAGGAAGAATTGATTTATGTTGTTAAAATCACTTGAGGATCCTCAGATCTATAGCTCCTTGCTATGGAAATATGAATTCCATACCTTCATTATGACCTTGCCCAAACCCTGATCAAACTTGGAGGAAAACAAGAGATTGGATTAGATTTTGCATGCTTGGAAACAAAGGAAAACTACTTTTGAAAGACAAATAATTATATTTAAATCAGTCTTGTTTTTACCACCATGCATGTTTTAGAGAAAACGAGAATCAATTTCCTATTCTTATTTATTAATTTTATTGAAAAATAAAAAGCCTATATTATTGAAAATATAGCCTATTAAACTGCTTAAAAATATATATGTATATATATAGCTCTCCTTTTTAAAAGTATGGTTTAAAAATTAAATTAAAAGGAAAAAAGAAACTTGTTGGTTTTCAAAAAAAAAATACAGTGTTGTTAATTAACACCAGTAAAAATAAAATAAAAATAAAAATAAAAATAAAAATAAAAAAAATATATATATATATATTAATAAATAAAAGTTATTTATTAAATGGAAACTAAGTGTTAAGATTGAAATGTTTTTAAAAAAAAATGTAAAAAACAAAAAATTACTATTGGTTTGGAGTGGGTGGCGGGGGCCACCTCACCCCTCCCCATGCGGCGCAGTTTCTGCTGCTGCAGGGTGGGACTGCAGAGCCTGGGTACCCCACTGACAGTGGGGCCGCAGGGGGTCTGCGGTACCCCACTTGCAGGTGGACTGCGGTCCCCACAGTAACCACTGTGGTGACAGTGGCCCGCGTGGGACACCCGCGGGTTAGGAGGTTAGGGGGTGGGGCCCACGGGACCCCCCCAAAATCTATGTTTTTTCTTTATTATTTTTGTTTTAGAGTTTTATTTAATTAAATTTTGTTTAATTTTGTTAGAAATGGAGAAAGAAATATGAAAATAAGCAATACCAGGAAAGAATCTAAGCAAGTTAATGCATAAATATGAAAATAAGCAATACCAGGAAAGAATCTAAGCAAGTTAATGCATGAAAAGATATTACCATAAGATAGGAGAGAGAAAGCTTCAAGATCCAACTCCATGAGACAAGATATTTGGAAGGGGAAAGCAAAGAAAACCCCTTGTGACATTATGAATGAGGCATGAAAAGCCTAAGAAGAGAGAGAGAGAGAGAGAGAGAGAGAGAGAGAGAGAGAGAGAGAGAG
>MU224297.1:3526608-3540001 GCA_018584345.1 Thuja plicata | reverse complement strand
CTTGTGTGAATGCTTATGGTTTGCTTTACTGTTATGTTACTACAAGCTAATTTCAATTGACAGTAAACTGCATGATTAAAGTTGTTGATTTATGCTACTGCTACCGAGTAGATCTGAAGTACAGAAATTTTTTATTTGCTACATCTAGACCTGAGGATAACTGATTCACCCCTCCCCTCTAAGTTATTCTAAATTCATTCTAACAATACCAAAATTCTTCTCCTTCTCCTTCTTTTTCTTATTCTTCTCCTCCATCTCCTTCTATTTCCCCTCTTCTCTTCTTTCTTATTAATCTCCTTCTTTTTCTCCTTCTATGGCTTCTTTTTCTCCTTCATTTTCTTCTGCTTCTTCTACTTCTTCTTTTTCTCCCCTTCTCTTTCTCCTTCTCCTCCTTCTTCTCCCTCTCCTTCTTCTCCTCATTCTTCTTCCTCTCCTTCTCCTTCTCTTTCCCCTTCTTCTCCTTCTTCTTCATATTCTCCTAAAATTAATCTTCTCATTCTTATATAATAAACTACGACTAATAATTCTTCATCTCTTGCAATAAACTATAGTTAAACATTCTTTATTGTATTTATAATGATATTAAATGTACATGTGGAATTCGGTCCTGTTGCATAAATTATTATTTTGCATTGGCTGCTACCCAAAATTGGGATTTTATTTTTTTGTAGATCTTAGTTCCTCATTTCCTTTTATTTTTCTCCTATATATAGTTTTTATCATGCTCATGAAGACCACTACATGTTTCAGTTCTACAGTATTTTGGTTGCATCAAGATCTTGATATTCTCATAAGATCAACTTTTCTAGTTTTCCATGCATTGAGGCTTTAACATTATTTATTAAAAAGGGAAAAAACTAATCATTTTGATATGTATCTTGAGGTTGTTACTTGCTTAAGATGTGAATTTATTTGATTTAAAATGCATGCACAAATATTTAGCCTTTTCATCAAGAGTTAATAATTGAGAAGCAAAATGCAAATTTAATACAATTTTATTGTTGGGGTGGATATATTTGATTTGTTTTGATTTGATTGTTGAGTTCATTCACTAATTTCCCGAATCAAGACCAAGTTATCAAAGAAAAATCTTCAATAGGAAATCATGTATATTTGGAGCTAACTATCCCTTTGGATGCTAGTTAATCTTTGCAACTAAAGCTTTAGCAATGATTTTATAATAGGTGTTAAGAAAATACGTCATCCAAATAGTGTCTTCAATTTCCCTCCAATGAGAGTTTATTCATATATTTTCCTTGCATTAGTTATCTTTTAGGAAGGTTTTTAGTGTGTTTTCCATATGCTAGTTATTTTCTTCTTGTTCTTAGAATTTGCTTTGCATTGATCACATTATTATTTTTGTTAGTCCTCTTTCTTTCTTTTCTAGCATTAAAACAATAAAAAATAGAGATTAGTAGGTATAATTTTATTTTTTGTATTTTTTATTTAAGATAGTTACATTTAGTAAGATTTGATTTTTTCAAGTTCCTTTAATACTATACAATGTCATCTATAGAGTGCATTTAGAATCATTTAACTTATGAATATCAAGGTTCTTGTTTTTTATTGGACGATTTAAAATATTTTAGCATAAGAAACAAAGAATATTGAGTATATGACTTAATTTTTTGGTCCAAAAGAAATTTTTTAGGGATATTTAGCTTTTATTTTCAATTAAGTTTCAAGAGATTTCATTCCACAGAGTTCAAAAAATGTCAAATATGATACTATACTAACTCAAAGACAAAATCAAAATTAATTGGAATAAAATTATAACCCTAAATTATTCCCTTAAAACAAAGAGAATTTTAAACAATCTTAATTGTAAACAAACTATTTATAAACCTTTACATTTTTCCATCAACAACAAAAATATTAGTGAAATAGTATTATGTAGAAATCTATTATTTTTGTGGTAATTTTATTTTAACCATATTTTTATAATGATTTAATTAATTTTGAAATTATTTTTATTATAATATATAGTATATTTTTATGAGATATATATTTTATATTACTATAAACATGTTATTTTCATTACAAAATTCAATTTCAGTTATAATATATAACTATTATATATTCTAAAATATTTACTATATTATGTTTTTAAAATATATTATAAATAATAAATAATTATTACAATTTCTAATATATAATATTTATTATTCTATAATATATATAATATAAAATACTATATCATGCAATATTATATAATTTTAGTATTTATTCATTATTTAAATTCACTCACAAATAGTGAATTAGTTTTGCTTCACTGTTTTTTTCCCTTCGATATTTGTAAAGTTGTTCATGGTCTTATAGACCTCTTTTTCGAGTATTGTGAATTCATTTTCATTTATAATTATTATTTTCTCTTAAATTAAATATTAAACATTTTGAATATAGGTTAAATATCAATTTCTAATTAAATTAATAATCATTATATATATATATATATATATATATATATATATATATATATAGAGAGAGAGAGAGAGAGAGAGAGAGAGAGAGAGAGAGAGATGTTTTTTTTTTAATATTTCACTTTATGACACTTGTTATTATTAATTTTTAATGCCAATAAAGTGGCCCATTATTTAGTTTTAGTATCTATGTATTTGTTTTTTATTTGTATTATAAATATTACACTTATGTATAATTATTAATAAAATTTGGACATTAAAAAAATTAATATGAAGTTAAATTTATAAAATTATTTTTTTATTAATTTTAGCATAAATGATTTTTCCTTTTAGAAAGTTAAATTTTGAGAATTATTTTTTCATAATCAAATTTTCTTTTTAAAGATAGAAATAAAATACACCATTATAATCTAGTCCTTAGGCAGAATGCAACTTCCCACGCCAATGAATATTATTAATTTTGGCTTTTAAAATTAAGACATAACTTTGATTTATCAGTTACAATCATAGTTAAAATTATAACTCCATGTTAACCAAGAGTAAAGGAGACAATCTGAAATGAAAATCAAAATATTTATTCTTCTACAGCTCAAAAATTATAGCAGCCTTAGGAAATCATATCAGAACTGGTAGAATTCCACTAATCACAAAGGGGCATGGAAGCAACTGAATTTCATTTTAATCTTATTAATTGATGTAAAAGAAGATTCATGAAGAGGATGCTGCTGGAATGATGGCAGTGGGATAATCTAACCCATTTTGCTCTACTACTGCTGATCGTTCAGATCTATCTCGTGCTCACCGTGACTCGATCCCTTGCCTTCTTGTTCAGGCGGGTGCGGCAACTTCACGTCGTAGCAGAAATCATTATTCACTACCAAAATACCCTGTGTGAGGGAGATTGAAAACAATTCTCTCAAATCTGCTCATTTGTTTGCTTGGCTCTTATGGCTGCGAGTGGGGTTTCCAGAAGTCTCATTCTTGTGGGAGCCTTAGCTTGTGGTGGTTCTCCTCCTGGGGTGAGTTCACAGGCGAAGGAGACATTTTATGTTGGAGAGAGCTCTAAGTTAAATAAAGTTAATGGCTGCCTTCCGCGTAGCTAAAATCGGCCTGTGCTGGTTATCCCTCCAAAGGTAGTAATGGAAGATGTGGACTATTTGGCCAAACATGCATTGATACATGTAAGTTTCTTGGTATCCGGATCTCCTTGTCGGCTCTGGAAGCCTAGATTCGCCGTTTGTGGCAGGTGGAAGGTGATATGGATATTATGCTGGCTGGTAATAGCTACTTTTTGGGAGCTTTCTCTTGCATGTCAGATCAGGACCGGGTCTTTGAGGGAGGCCCATATTTTTATGACCATGTGGAACTTTTCATCAAACCTTGGCATACGAGGTTCAATTTTTCTGAGGATCTCCCTTCGAGGGTTCTTGTTTGGGTCCTCCTACCATGGCTTCCTTCGGAGTTCTCGCGCGAGGATATCCTTCGACAGATTGGTGCTTTTCTTGGGAAGCCGGCTGCTATAGCACATCAATCACTGGATAAAAAGGTTATTTCTTATGCCCATATTTGTGTTGAAATTGATTTAAATAATCCTTTGCCAGAGTCTTTGGAAATTTTCCTAGGCTCTTCTTCTTGGGTTCAGTAGCTAGACTATGAATCCCTTCCCTTCCAATGCTGCATTTGTCATGAGTATGGTCATTTACAATGCCAATGCCCTCAAGCCTCTAAAGGCAATGGTACTCTTGGCAGGTTCCCAGGCCCAAGGATGGCTAATGATGGTAAGGGGAATGGTCAAATTGTTAGTACTGGAAAAGGGAAATTTCAAATTGATAGTACTGGTAAAGGGAAAGCTCAGATGAATACTTCAAGTTAGGGGCAAGGGCCAACAAATACTATCGGTCCTGATAAGGATGGTTTTATCCCTGCTCAAATTCATGCTAAGGGGAGGGGTCAGAAGTGATCTCATCTAGATCGACAAGTGGACTCAGGGTTCAATCAATTTGAGGTGCTAGACAACATGGTCATAGAAGAAGGCATTCCTACAGATGCTCAGTGTGGGGTTACTGGCTCAGATGGGAGGAGTTCTATTCTTAGTGCCAACTAGGATGTTATAGTTTAGTAGAATCTAGAGACCTCTATTGGCCCTGAGTCTGGTGCCCTTGTGGTTTCTCCTACTCCACAGGAAAATGATATTCTTCTGGCATATTTGGTCAAAGATGTGTTTTCCTCTGGTAAAGGAAAGGGATCCTCTCTTGCTTTGGGCCTAATGCAAAGACCATTTAAGAAAGTGACTTTTTCTACTCCCTCAAGAGTTGGGCGAAAGCAAGATCAGGAAAAAATTAAACTTACAGGAGATTTACTGGTAGAGTCTGGGGCCGTAAATACCATGGATGAACATTTCCCCCACTCTACTCAATGATTATTCTCTCATGGAATGTAAGGGGGTTGAATAGTGTCCCCAAACAAAATTCTATTCATGAGCTGGTTGTTGTTCATTCTCCAGATACCCTTTGTATCCAGGAGACCAAGCTTTCAGTAGATTCCATGTTTAGATGTGCTCCTAATATTTGGTTTTTGGGAAAATGTCAGTGTGTTGGTGCTTTGGGGAGCTCTAGTGGTCTTGCCATTTGTTGGGATCCTAGGAAAGTTACGCCTCTCTACTGGATCTCCTACCACTTGGCTCTCTCAATGGTGGCCTCTTCTCCGGAAACTAGAGAGATGATTCTTATTACTAATGTGTATGCCCCTATTGATCTCCCTAAAAAGATTAAGCTCTGGGCACATATTTACATTTCTCTGATGTCAAACCTCTTAATGGGCTCTTCACATGGAACAATAGAATTGTTGGAGATGATGCCATCTCAGAACGCTTGGACAGGTTCCTAGTTTCCTGCTTTTGGAATTATGGCTCTCTTTCTCTCTCTCTCTCTTCTAAAATTCTTGATTGGAGAGGCACTGACTAGTAGCCTATCAAGCTCACTGCTAGTTATGTTTCTTTCCGCAAGAAGTCTCCTTTTAATTTCTAGCTGATGTGGCTTTGAGACTCTTCTCTCCATGATTTAATGGTTCACTGGTGGAGACAGGGTGGCCCTGCATATGGCACTGCTATGTTCTCCTTCTCTAAAAAATTATAGTATGTCAAAAGGAAGTTGAAGAATTGGAGCGGGACTTGTTTTGGTAATCTCCACATCATGAAGAAGAGGGGTCAGGAGCGTCTTGATGTTATTACTAGGTAGATTCAAGATTTGGGTTGTTCTGAAGCTCTTGGCATAGCGGAATCCCAAGCTTCCAGTGATTTAGTAGAGTGGGATCTTAGAGAAGAAATTTATTGGAAACAGAAGGCTCGAGTTGACTGGCTTCAAGAAGGGGACAAGAACCCCACATTTTTCCATAAATCTATGCAAGCTTGACGTAACAGGTGTTACATTTATTCTCTTGTTAAACTTCTGATGGGATGCACCTGACCTCCTCTCAAGCTGTGTCTAGGGAAGCTATTCAGTTTTACTCTGCTATCTTCTTAGATGACTTGCCTCCAGTGGAGATTGAGGAGAATATGATCTTGTCATGTATTCCCTCTATTGTGACCAAGGAGATGAATGATTCTCTTATGTGGCTGATTTTTTTGTCTAACTTGGAGGAGTTGGTCTTTAGCTTGCGTAAGGGCAAAGCTATAGGGCCTGATGGCTTCCCTATTGAATTCTTCCAATAATTTTGGGATATTATCAATCAAGACCTTTTGGATGTGGTTCAGGAGTCCTATTCCAACAAAGATATGCTCCAAGCTTTGAATGCTACTTTCCTAGTCCTTATTCCGAAGAAGGAAGAGGCTAATCAGCTGTACTTCTTTCAACACATTTCTCTATGTAATGCGGTTTATAAAATCATTACTAAGCTCCTAGCGGAGAGGCTTAAATTTTGGCTTCCCATGGTTATCTCTGAGGAACAAGGGGGTTTTGTGGCTAGAAATTTTTTTTTGGATGAGGTGGTTATTGCTTCTGAAGCCATTCACTCTATGTGTATTTCTAGGGAGTGTACCATGTTCATCAAGCTCGATATGGCTAAGGCTTATGACAGAGTCAATTGGGGTTTCTTGCAGAAAGTTCTTCTAGCTTTTGGCTTTATTTAGGAATGGGTTAGTTGCATTTTGAGTTGTGTTACTACTCCCTCCTTCTCATTCCTTCTTAATGGTGAATTGTATGAGTTATCTGGGGCCTCTGGGGGTCTTCGCTAGGGAGATCCTCTTTCTCCTTATTTGTTTTTCATTATGGCTGAGGGACTTGGCAGACTTATCAATTCTCATGTATCCCAAAATATGATTCATGGATGGTGATGGGGAAATGGTCTACCCACTCTTTCCCACCTCCAGTTTTTTGATGATACTACCCTTGCTAGGAGAGCTCAGATTCAGGAAGCTGAAGCCTTTCGGCTCACTTTGGATACTTATTTGGCTGCCTCAGGTCAGAAAATCAATGACCACAAGTCCTCTATTTTTTTCTTCAACACTCCTAAGCCTATTCAGTGGAGGATTGTTAATATCCTAAGATTTCAGATTGAGTCTCTCCCTCTAACTTACTTGGGTGTCCATATTGTGGTGGGAAGACAACACAAGATTTTTTGGCAGAGCTTTCTCGATAGGCTTCGACAAAAATTCAATCATTGGACTCATAGGTGGCTCTCTACTGCTAGTAGGGTGACACTCCTGCAATCTATGATTCAGGCCCTTCCTATATATAGAAGCATGGTTTAGGCTACCCTGACATATTTTATTAAAGAATCTGATTCTCTTTCTCACCAATTTCTTTAGAGAGAAATTTTGCAAAATTCTAAATGGAGCCTCATCAATTGGGATACTGTCTACAGGCCAAAAAAGGAAGGAGGCGTTGGCCTTTGCTTTGCTATCTTGTGCAGTCAAGCTATTGCTGCCAAGCTCTATTGGCACTAGTGTTCCAGTTAGTCTCAGCTTTGGGCCCATATCCTATCACACAAGTATTTACCTAGCGTTGAGCCTTCAGACATTTCCAGGTTTCCTCTTGAGGGAAGAGGCTCAATGGTGTGGAATACCCTCAAGATTGGTGCTCACCTAGTGAAGAGAAGTCTTTTTTGGATCTGTAATAGAGGCACTGAGGCTCTATTTTGGAGTGATTCTTGGAATGGGCATCCTCCTCTCTTGTCATCTCATCCGCACTTACATCCTCTTTGTAATTTTTTCCTTTCTTCTGGATGGAATAAGGTGGCTCATTATAAGGAGGCTCATAACTTGGGCCTTGCTGTTGGTTACAGATGGAAGAATTCTTCTGATTGGTTGTCAGGTGGTTCTCTGGGGGATTAGTAGGAGCTTTTTTAGATCTTGGCCTCTAGGGAGTGCAGCTCTCTACAGGAACCTAATGTTTTGGCTTGGGGAGGTGCTTCTTCTGGCAAGTATTTTGTTTCTTCAGGGTACCTTGCACTGACTAAGCAACTATTTGGTGAGGTGGAGTTTTCTTGGTGGACGAAAGCTTGGAATAGATTTTCTTGGCCTAAGTGTAAGTTTTTCCTCTGGATTCTTGTTTACAATTGCTATCTTAATTGGGAGAATAATTGCAAGAGAGGCTTCTAGGGGCCCTCCATCTATGTATTATGCCACAATAGTGAAGAGACTATCTCCCACCTTTTTTTCCAGTGCTCCTTTGTCACGTAGATTTGGCACTTCTGGTGGAGTGTGTAGGGATGTTTGTGCTGGCATGTTTCTTCCTTGTGTGAGTTCTGGGACCGTCTGGGCCATCCCCCTTCCAAGACCTCTTTTCTTTAGGTTTCTTGGACTATTCGTCCTTCCTTTATTTTATGGCATGTTTGGCTTGAGAGAAATATGAGGATCTTTCATGATGTACAGCTGGGGATCAGGTACCTGTGGGGAAAATTGCTCATTATCTTCATGAAACACTCCTAGAAAAATGTGATTTTTGTGGAGGTTTGGACCCTAGAGATGTCGGTATTTACTCACGCCTTTCCTTTCCCCTTCAGGATGGTGCTCTCTCTCTATCCCACAGATGCTCTAGAAATAGAGCCAGACAATGCTCTCAGCGGGTTAATCGTGAGGGGCACTTGACTCCTCCCTAGAATGGAGTTCTTAAAATCAATACAGATGGCTCTTCTTAGGGAAATCCTAGACCGGCTGGCATTGGGGGAGTTGGGCGTGATAGCTCTGGTGATGTTCAATTTCTATTTTCTATCTACAAGGGTTACCATACAAATAACCTTATGGAAGCCTTTGCTATCTTGGTTGCTGTGGAACAGTGTTGTCAACGTGGCTGGAGAAGAATTACCTGTGAGATAGACTCATAGGTGGTAGTGAATTTATTTAATTGACAAAACCTTGTGGATGTGGATTGACATTTGGCTCTGGTTATTCAATAGATCATTCAGTTATGCAATTCTCTAGAATCTGTGTCTTTTATGCATATCCCTCAGGAGTGGAACGGTGTGGCTGATTGCTTGGCTAAATGGGCTTCTGAGCATGCACTAGATTGGAATATTGTTGATCATAGGATGCTTCCCCCTAATTTATCTCATAAGCTGGCTCAATTTGTTGACCAGGATAAAGCTCTTTAGTGCTCTTTGTTTCTTCTGTTGTTCTATTCTCTTTGGTATTCAATAAAATTTTTACCCCTCTTTTAGTGTTAACTGAATTTCATTTCCAAGAATTGGAGGAACCTAATTCCATTCTTATTGGGCCTAGGAAATGATGGCTGGGGCCATTAAACTATCTTGGTAGTGGGCAATAATGCGAAGGAGAATTCCAAGGCAAAGAATAAATTGCGGTTATAATTGACTCGACTCTTAAGCAGGGTAAAGGAACCCATACAAAAAAATTTGATGAACTAAATGTTGGGCATCCCTATCTGTAGGGAAACAAAATTCATTGGCCATAGAGTAAAACTAAGGCCCATTTATCAGATCTCCCTCTCCCTTCCTTACAACAATTCTCCAATATCCACCATACTCCCATTCTCTCTTTAACTTTCAGGCGACCATTTCCAGGCGTAAGACTAATGGAGAATCAGGTGTGAGTTTGCCACATGAAATAAAATATAAAATCACATTATTTGGAAAAGGAAAGTTAAAGAAAACAACTCTCAATCACCAAACTGGACTCATTCATTGGTCCTGCACCAGTTTGTCTTTTGTTTTTCAACTTTTGAAAATTTTCTCTCTTAGTTTAT
Organism: Thuja plicata; assembly: GCA_018584345.1. Classification (NCBI taxonomy): domain Eukaryota; kingdom Viridiplantae; phylum Streptophyta; class Pinopsida; order Cupressales; family Cupressaceae; genus Thuja; species Thuja plicata. The sequence goes on along the minus strand of MU224297.1, from coordinate 3,530,382 downwards.
ATTTTTTGGTCAATTAGCTCTGAGTATTTTTCAAAACTTACTCGAAATATGAAAAAATATTCTGACAACTTGCATTTCACAATGTTATAGAACCCAGGAATAAATAATAAAATTTAATTATTTTATATCCAAATGACAAATTACTGAAAATATAAGTGTAGAAACAAAAGAGAGAGCACAGTACAGTGACACAGTGCCACCACTTGGGTCACTTTCCCTTTGTCATCTGCATTCAGATACCGTTCATCTTCATTTCACTTTGAATTACAGTAGTGTCGTTTGCATGTGGGTAACCCATTTCCATTTCCATTTCAATTTTAGTAACGAAGATTGAAAAAATATTTTCGCCAATTTCATCAAATCAATCTCAATTTAAAAAACTTCTAAAATTTTATGCAAAACATTTTATCCTATTTCATCAAATCATTCTCGATAAAAAACTTATGAAAATTTGTGAAAAATATTTCCACCTATTTCGTCAAATCAATCTTAATAACAAACTTACAAAAGTTCTTTTAAAAGGGGATAAAGTTGTAGGTAATCCTGATAGATTTTACTCTATATTTCTTGTCTGGGACATAGAACAGAAAGAAAATAACATAGCATAATTTGATTAATTGTACTCACAAGGATGTTGTTTGGTGACATAAATGGCAGGCCATACCATGCAGACAACAAACAATTCAGAAGGGTAGAAGCATATAGAATCCCAAAAAATTGATCCATTGATTTCATCTTTAAAATCTTCCAGAATGTAATCCTGCAGCCAAAAGAAACAAATAAACAAGAAAAACTATTAATGATCTGCATTAATTGACTGAAAATGGGGGCAAAAACCGAAAACCTAAAACCTGAATCTTCACAATACTTACAAAGGCACCAAAAATAGAATAAGTACAGTGATATTTCCTGCACAAGCACCACACAAATAAATCAAAATCCAAATGCCCAGGGCTTGGTTGCTAAGTAGATGAATGGAGATGAAGAGTATGAAGTGGGCAGAGATAGAACACAAAAACAAAAATGAAAGAAAAGAGAACAAATTGAGCTACAGCACTATAAAACTAAAATTTTATTGCTTGCCAAAATACATTACATTCACCTCTATAAATAGAGGTCTGTGAATTCTCTAGAGATCTCTAAGCATGAATGGTAGTTGGTTGGAAGACTCTAGACTGTTGGTGCAATTACCAAATGCATCTTGAATACAAACTTTGTAGACAATAGTTGGCTATGGACGGCGATGTGCAGTGGGAAGTCGGCTGCAATTATTAACATTGGCTGCAATTATTAAGTTTGGTGGGAGAAATTATAATGCTCACTAACACTCCCCCTAATTTCTACCACTAATTACATCAAGATTTACAATATTCATTTTATCTCTTAAATATTCAAATTGTTCTTGTGCTAAGGCCTTTGTGAATATGTCTGCAAGTTGTTCATTGGATCTGCAATGCTATAGAATGATCTCTCCATTCTTTACCAACTCTCGAATGAAGTGATACATAGTGTCAATGTGCTTCATCCTCTTGTGAAAACATGATTCTTTGATAGTGCAATGGTGGACTAGTTATTGCAATAAATTGTAGTAGGCTCCTCTTTCTCATGCTTTAGATCCTTCAAGACTCTATGCATCCATACTACTTGACATGCTATTGATGTACCTGCTACATACTCTACTTCAGCTGATGAGATAGTCACTATAGGTTTCTTCTTTGATGCCCATGCTACGACACCTATTCCAAGATGAAATGCATATCCATGTGTACTTCTATCATCAATGCTCCTTGCAAAATCACTATCTGTATATCCAACCAACTAAAAATTAGTTGAATTGGAATATAATACACCATAATTCATATTCATTGCAATGTACCTCAATATTCTCTTTCTTGCCTGCCAATGTGAGTTCTTAGGTGAATCTATAAATCTTGAAATCAAACTAACTCCATACATAATATCTGGCCTAGTTGTTGTGAGATACATCAAACTACCAACCAATTTTCTGAATATAGTTGAATCAAAATCTATCTCATTATCTTCTCTACTTAGTTTCATTCCTATTGCCACAAGTGTGGAAAATAGACTACAATTTGTCATTCTAAACCTTCTCAAAACATCCTTTGCATATTTACTTTGACAAATGAAAATAGCTTTATCATTTTGTGTAACTTCAATGCCAAGAAAATATTTCATCAATCCTAAATCTGTCATCTCAAATTCCTTCTTCATTGTTGATTTAAACATGTCAATAGAAAGATTACCTATAAATATCAAATCATCAACATACAAGCAAACAATCAAGATCTGACCTTGTTCATTTGTCTTTGTATATAATGTAGGCTCACTATTGCTTATATTGAATCCATTCATTATCATATATGAATCTATCCTGCTATATTATGCTTTTGGTGCTTTCTTCAATCCATAGAGTGCCTTCTTTAACCTGTATACTTTATCCTCGAAGCCTTTTATCTCATATCCTAGTGGTTGCTACACATAAACTTCTTCCAAATATCCATTCAAGAAAGCTGATTTAACATCCATTTGGTAAACTTTCCAATTATTTTCAGTTGCAATAGCTAGTACCATTCTAACAGTATGAAGTCTAGCTATGCGTGCAAATGTTTCATTATAATCAACTCCATATTCTTGTGAAAACCCTTTAGCTACTAATTGTTATCACCTAAATAGTGCACCCTACAGAGTTAGACTTAGCCTACCGGTGAACATGGGATGATTTCACAAAGTGTGGGTATTTGATAAGCTAAAATCAACCTCCAGATTGAAAGGGTTGGCTTCATAGATGCTTCACCTATAAACTAAACTCTTTGCAGGGAAAAGAGAGAAAGTAAATCAACATGCAAAGAAAAATCTCACCTTAAAAGGGTGATACACCAATACTGCTTTACTGGAAAACATAACAGATCATCACAAGCCTACTCACAACTTAATCTTTTCATGCACAAATCAGTTTTGAATGTTTCTGCATCAATGTTTTATGGGAAGACTTTAAAGGTAAACTCTAGGAAGGAAAGATTGAACTCTTCACAATTTTAGAGCTTTTAAATACACAACCCACAACCTGCATAATACATATCCCTGCATAAAGGTATCTCACAAATTTTCATATTATCAAAGAAGGATAACCCTTTACAAAAAATAACCTGTAAACCTTCACTCATACATAATATTTTTATAACTAAGAAGGCACCAAACTTTATTTATTTGCAAATATGTAATCATCTGTCATAATAAATCCATTACTCAGTTACAAAACTCAGAAATAACTTTGTCCAGGATCCAAAAAAAATCACAAGGTATGAATAAAACTAGTGAGAACTAACTCCAAATGGGGCCAAAACATGAGCTATAGGGCCCATAAACCCTAATTCAAATCTCTTCAAAAAAGCCAAAAAAAACTGCCTCAAAAAATGCCAAACTTCTGCCAAAAGGAGAAAACTTGGCCTCCAAGCCAACTCCAACCGCAAACCCCACTGAATCTGGAATAAAAATAGAAAAGAATCCCCCAAAACTAGCTTTTATTGACTTTATACATTCCTCACAAATATTGAATTGATAAGTTTTAAAAATATATATATTTTATTAAAAACTTAATTGATATTTAATTTCATTTTAATATATTGAATATAATATTTTAATTATATATAATATATTAAAGCGGAATGAGAATAAATCTTATATTATATATTATAGTTTATTTATAATTTATATCTAATAGATCTTACAAGTCTATTAAAATATAAATCGCAA